>OX578139.1:5623807-5791307 GCA_951213105.1 Amaurobius ferox | reverse complement strand
TTTTTCGTTCAAGTGTATTCATTCTGGTGTCCACTCGCTTTGACGAAGAGATGTAAAATGCTCTGTCGAATGTTCTTCTGCGAACATGTAGACTCTCACGTGGTGGATGTGCCTGTGAGATAATATTTCTGTTTTTTATATTTCTGGTTTATAATTCACTTGGGATTTATTATTTGTCCTTCCACTAACCAGTAGACCGTTCCAATGGTGTCCATAGGTAAATACTATCGCCATTATCAGAAACTGGTTATTCTATCAGTTTTAATTCGAATTGTATGGCTGTCCTGACGAGAATGCAATTTCGAACTAACCACCGTTTTTCGTGTAGTTTCGGTTGAATGTTCTCCATGCCTAGGTCTTCAATCTTGAGCTATTTATTATTGCCTTTTCTCATTTTTGCCGTGTTTGCTTTTTATTTTATATATATTTATATATATATATACCTTTTTAATTATGATTTTTGCATACTCATCTTCCCCGCATCCCCTTTCCATTATAGTGATATATTACCTTCTATTTTTATCCTTAGTCTTGGTCTATAGTTACTTATTTGTAACAGATATACTAGAGATAGTTTTTTTTTTGTACTTACTGTAGTTTATGCATAGTTTTCGTTTAAACTATTTCAATTTATATATATATATATATATATAATAATAGAAGTTTGAAAATCCAATGAACGAAAAGTAAGAAGATGTAACACGATAAACCTAACTTTTTAAAAACACCCACAGAATAAAATATAATACAGCAAATCATCAATCAAATGGATTAAAAATACAAAACACTAGCTATCAAGTTACAGAAAATCAACCAAATTAAAAGGTATGGAAACAAAAAAAGAAAAACTTAAACTAAATTCAACTATCTAACTGGCGTACAAAACAAATGTAAAAATCAATTAATCCTCAAGCATATGGAAAAAATAAAAAAATTAATATCGAATCAACAAGTCAATGAAAAATATAATACAAAGGTAAGGAATCGAAATAAGTATAACAAACGAAATCAAGCACAAACGCCTTACACGTGGACAAGGCTCTAAGCCTAAATCATGAATTGTTAACCTCTACAAAAATCTAATCATGTCCAAGTTTTTTGTAGAAGCAAACACAAAAATGTATGTTTATATATATATATATATATATATATATATATATATATATATATAAAGGTTTGAAGGTCCAATGAATGAAAAGTGAGAAGCTGTAACTCGAAAAACCTAACTATCTATATATATATATATATATATATATATATATATATATATATCATCAAGCTGAAGACAAACAAAAAACATCAATGGAAAGGAATCGATAAAATAAAATAAAATAAAATCCAGCATGAAAGCTTTACACGTGGACAAGCCCTAAGCCTAATACTCAATTGTTCATTTTTATAAAACTCTTTACCAAGGCCAAGTATTTCATAAAAATGAACACAAAATGCATGTTTCTGATATCAGTGATAGATTATATCTATAAACACTGACAACTTGGACAACATACATAAAGATTGAAAAATAATAGGAAACAAGAATAATACCTGAAAAACACTGCATACGTCTGTTCTATTGGAGCCTTGAATAAAGAGACCAATGTTGCCAATCTCAAAAAATAAAAAGTTGAGAACTGCTGTTGACAATCGTGAGAAATAAATAACAGTAACGCGAAAAGACGATAAATGGTGATATTCAATAATAAGAACATTTAAATACGTGGTATTGCTTATTCAAGAGAAAGTGGATGTCTGGCTAAAATAAGATACTAAGGAGAGAATTTAAGTATAATCTACCATTCCAAACTTTTTAACTATACTATGTACTAAATAAGCTGGATATTAATATAATTTTCTAGTATAATTTTAAGTTTATTAATATGCAAAATTTTTATCAGATAATTTATAAATTCTAAAAAGCTGATTAAGTATAATATTTCTAAACAATTGAATCGAGTTACAGGGATTAAAAGGTAATATTTTATTAATGTTAAAGTTAAAATAGTCTTTTTTATCATATAAATTAGTAACTATCCTATTAGTAGATTCAATAATAAGGTTTAAGTCCAAAAAATTAATGTTGTTACTAAAAGTGGCTTCATTAGGAATTAGTTTCAAATTATTTGGATAAAAATCTATATGTATGACACAGTTGTCTGTAAAGACCAAACGAATCAGATCATCTCTCAACCTATCTGTAAATTTTATAATCTGTTGAAGTAAAAGATTTTTCATAATGATAAAGGTATAAATTAGCTAACATACTGCTACTACAGCCACCTTGTGGAACCCCTGAGACTTGTATAATTTATTACCTTGAAATATATAATTATTGAAAAGAACAAAGTGAAGAAGTTTAGGAAATTTGGTAAATAAAGTATGAGTAGTATGATAAGTAATATAAGCATTATATAGTACTAAAATTACTATATAAAGATCAGAGAACTAATATTATTAAAAAGATATTTAAAATCAAAAGTTTGAAATCCAATGAGTTTACCAAGAGATGTTAATTTATTCTTTAATTCTTTCGTATTATTTAGAATAAGGTAGTTATTGTTAGAAAAACGTAAACTATCATTTATTACATTTAAATAATTTAGAAGTGACTTACTCGCAATAGTAGAGTAAGTATTATGACAGCTAGTTACTGTTTTAAATTTAATAGGATTTTTATGAAATTTAGGTATTAGTACTATATATGAAAATTTAAGAAATTTATAATTAATATTTAAATCACTATATATATTGATAATTTTCAGTTTAATGCTATTAATGGGGTGTGAATGAAGTTTAAATAGACGATTGTCATTTAAGTAATCTAACAGAAATTGTGTATGGAATGTTTTACAGATAATAGCATCATTATTAGAAGCTTTATCAACATAAGTCATAACAAAAGAGCCTTGTAAATCGTTAATGGAATGTTTTAAATTATCCATATTATGTATAGATCTAGACAATTTAATACTACAAATAGTATTTTTAATAAATTTTAATAAAGTGAATTTCCACATATTAAATGCCTCTAAAGGCAGAGCGTATTCAGAAGCTAATTTATAAATATACTAGCAGCGATTTCCCGGCGTTGTTCGGGATTGACCATGCAAAACTATGATAAAAATGACACCGGAACATATAGGGCCGATTGGGATATATGACCGCGGAATGTATCGCATTTTAGAGATGTTTAAATAAAATTAAAGTTGGAAAGTGTTTCATAATCAATGCTTTATGCATGATTGATCTTTCTTGTGATTTCTTTATACTTTTCGTTGTTGAGTAAACCTGTGAGAAATAAACCATGGTGATAGTTTCCATTTAAATTCATATCTCAAACCTGCGATTTTTAAAAGTTTCTAATACGTTCAATGAACTCCTACAAAACTCAGAGATTTAATTGACTTTCACGTTTTAAACCAACAATGTCCAACCTTTTCCATTGTGAATCATGGAGTTAGAGAGTAGAACTCCTAGGAAAAAGTGTCGTTTTTCACTAATATCTCGAGAACCACTGGTCTTAGAAACTCAAAACAGGGCCTATGTTTTAAGTGGGGCGGTTTCAAGAGTACCAAGACAAATTTCATGAAATTCGGTTCAGCCGTTCTCCAGTTACGGTAGATCATACATACATACACACTTTTCTTCTTTATATATATAGATTTATCAAGGTCAAAATTGATTGACTTTAAAACTTTAAAAGAGTTCCAACAGGATGGTAACCTGAATTTTGTACCCAATGACATAATGGTTCTTAACGTTTCGTCTTTAACCTAAGTCTCCGGTAACGATATGGCCCAAGTGGGGACTAATATAGTCAGCATATTCGTCTACCTTGCAATATATATATATACCGGATGGCTCTAAAATAACGTTCAGAGGCCTCTAGCGAGTCATGTATTGGACGAAACGCGACAAAATTCGGTGGCCGTACTACAGAGTGGAACATGCGTTTTCGATTTCTAAAAAGGAAAAAAAAATAGTTCCAAAAGGGAAGATTTTGGCGCTGTTTACCGAGTAAAATGCACTCATTGGCATAATCGCGTTCCGTGTAGCGATGATGTGGATAAAAGGAAAGGCTAGGAGAATTCTCATCATTCGGAGGCGAACTGCTCAATACCTTTCGATGGCTCTGACCTTACGTGACCGCGCTTTGTTAGTCAACTACACTTGTGCAGCGCCAAAATTTCCCCTGGAGGCGACTTTTGGAACTTTTTTTTTTTTTTTTTTTTTAAATCGAAACCGCATGTCCCACTGTGTACGCCCACCGAATTTTGTTACGTTTCGTACAATACATTTCTCGCTAGAGGGCTCTGAACACCTCACGTTATTTTTATGGCCACCCGGTGTATATATATATATATATATATATATATATATATATATATATATATATATATATATATATGTATATATATATATATATATATGTATATATATATATATATATATGTATATATATATATATATATATGTATATATATATATATATATATGTATATATATATATATATATATGTATATATGTATATATATATATATATATATGTATATATATATATATATATATGTATATATATATATATATATATATATATATATATATATATATATGTATATCGCCGCTTTCCACTCGTAGTGTCAGGAATGAGTAGAGTTACGTATTCAAGTTGATCCTTGAACAGTGAAAAAAAGAATAGTTCATTAATTTAGAAATGTCACATTTCCATTTGCATCAGCGAAAGACTGACACCGGCGAATGAAAGACTGTTGCACCCATGCAGACTCCTGGTGTGGTGTTGATCTTGTGCGCAGCAGGAACAATGTTTTCCATTCCAGGGAGTCCACAGGTGCCTCGTACACCCATGTGTCCCCAGAAGAAGTTCAGCGGATTGAGGTCCGGGAAACGTGGAAGCCAAGCCAATCCACCACGTTAGGAATATGTTTTCATTCGGAAATATCGGACCTTGGTGGAAAAGTGTGCTGCATCATGCATAAAGCATATGTCCCTCTGTGTGGTGAGCGGAACACCTTGCAACACACCGTCTCTTTTTCTTTCCATTGTTAAAGGATCAACGTGGATATGCAAATGGGACCCTAGATTGCATTGCAAATAATGGTCTTGATGCACACTATCCTCTTTTTTTTTTTTTTTAACGAATACCCTCTTTTTTGAACATACACCCTCTTTTTTTGAAAGAATTCTGTTGAAGGAGAAATAAATGCGCACAAGCTTCAAAATGTTACAGCTTATGACGGTATTCATGAAGATTTTTTTTTTACTTTTAGAGAAACTACAAGAATAGGTAAGGAAGACACCCCCATTGTAGATAATAACAGTATCCATGGACCGGCTTTTACTTATTATGCGCTCATCAGCATGGAATCACCTTTCACCACAGTGTCAGCCCCAAAACTCGCTATTATCCTCCCTTTTACGAACTTCAGTGGCGATTGACCCTTTCAGTCATTCCACGTCGCTGGCATTAATTCGTCCCCCATTGAGCTCGGGCCACACGACTGTAAACGCCTCTTTCTGACAGATTCTTGTTATATTGTACAACAATAGGTACAACTGGTAAGTACTAACTGGATTTCTTTCGAAAATGGAGCTCGACCCCCTCTTATTTCAAAGGCCCTCCTCGTACTACTGAAACGAAAGCTCTCTGCCTCAGCGAGCTCAATGGAGCCCCTTCGTGTATTTTCTCATCGTCCACTTGAAATTTCTTAATAAAATGAAAAAGATTTGCTCTAAAAAGTGCGGCCCTTATCGTCTCCAGCATGTGGAAACTCGGAGATAAGCGCATTTCAAAGACGGGAGGCATTCTTTGGCTTCCCAAAGATGAGTTTTAGAAACATCCCAATGACGATATACGGATATTGAAGGGTCGAGCCTTTAAATGGGAATCGCATTTAAGGTTGGGGTTTTAAAAATGTATATATGGCATTGCGTAAGAGAGAAAACAATATTATTTTTTTTGAATAGGTGCTTTCCAGGTAAGCACATCCCCCCTTCAGATATTTCTCCCCACAGGTTGAGAGTCGCTGCTTTAAGCTATTTGAACGTATCGAGAGGTGTATTTAGGCTTAACGTACGTTACCACAATAATGGTTGCTCCTAGTATTTTGCTTTTACTCTAAGGTGTACCATGAAAATAATGTTTGCTTTTACCCTTCCCCACACTCAAAACTTCGTAATATCTGATGTACAGGTATATAAACGATACTTTTAACATTATAAAAGTATTGACAGAAAAAATACTTCGCTCTATCTCTAGTGGGAAAACAGAGCTTTATGAAAAGGGGAAACACTTTAGACGCTGAGACCTCGAACCTAATAGACACGCTTTTCTTATGTTCGGTCGGAAATAAGGTTCAGATTACGAATACCTATATAAACATATTTCAATATTTTAAATATTTTCAACTTTTTTTTCTTTTCGAAAAACTTTTAGTTTTCTGATCGAGTGCTTTCAACTTGAAATGCAGAGTCCATTATAAAAAATAGATATAAATAATAAACGACACAATTGTGTACTCGAAAATTCCGTAATAAAATCTATATTTATTACTAAAAAAAGCTCTTATAGTTTTCGAGTCATCGTCTTGTCAAGTGGAAGAAATATGAAAACGTTCCATTTTTCAAGTGTGTAAGACCTTAAAAACTAAAAGGGCTGCTGGCTTTGCACAACAAGCAAGAATGTGTAGCACTTTGAAAGCCCTATGTGTGTATAATCCTATTTCGGATCGAGGTCCGCTTACAAAAGTTGAATTCTATTTTACCATTCACTGGATCCACCGGCGATTTTTCAACAAGCATTTTTCTTTTTAGCTATCATTGCGACAGTTTGAGGGATTTACTTTAAATGATTATTCAGCTCTCTTATTAGAATTGGGCTGGCTCTCAGATGGACACAATCCAGTTGTATGGAGGGTTCCAACACTCGTTTTGAAATTCCGGCCGTGTTTACCGAAATGGGCGAAAAAGTGCGTTTTGATGGGAGATAAGATGTTGTACGACCGATCTTATCGCCTTCGCTTACGGCAACATCATATTCGCCGGGTGTCGCAATCGACCGGAGGTCATATAAAGGGGGGTTGGCCGACCGAATTTCAAATCTGGGGTCTGTGCTCTTCATCCGCCGACTCGAAAGGTAATGTGACGTTTTCGTTTTAAAATGGGTAGCGTACCCTGCACTTTTCTTTTCTTAAATGATCGGGCTGTTATTATAATAAACGAAAATTTTGAATCCATCTTGAAGGAGCCACTCGTGTCCAACATCCATTTAATTTAATTTAATTCGAAGTTCATTTATTGAGACTTTGAAAGTATAAACTTTCCTTTTAGGATCCCTGCTCGCCAGCTCCGGTAACTTCTTCTTTCACCCGGGCCGTCCGACCTACCCCAAGGTATATGGCCGGGAAGTGCCACCCAATTTAAACCGGAACCCTGTAGGGGCGGCATTCTCCTTCCCTTACCACCCCTAACTCGCTTGAGTTACAAAATTCGCAACCTCTTTTATTTCGTACGCAGGGTGCATTAGGAGATGCACCTTGTTCGCTGGAGCTTACCAACCCGCATATCTCATTTCGCGAGCTCTTTGAACCCACACATCCATGGATCTCACAAGTATCTATGGACGTACAAGACCGCCTACAAGCCCCCTGATTTTCTTTTTCAAGATTTAAATAATCGTATTGACTGTCCGCAGTTTGTCAATTTCGATAAGGATCTCGCTCAATTACTTTGTTAGCTCCAAACTGGGACGCGCCTCGTGGATCCCTCGTGGTCCATTTGAATCTTAACATCCCGCTTGTTGAGATTTGCAGATTTTTCTATGAACCATAGTATCTGGACGTAAGGAATATAGAACCCGAAGTTCTCTTCACCCATTGACTCTTCCGTGCTCTTAAAAAATCGCATCGACGCCTGTTAGTTAACATCCCGCTTGTTGAGATTTGCAGATTTTTCTATGAACCATAGTATCTGGACGTAAGGAATATAGAACCCGAAGTTCTCTTCACCCATTGACTCTTCCGTGCTCTTAAAAAATCGCATCGACGCCTGTTAGTTAACATCCCGCTTGTTGAGATTTGCAGATTTTTCTATGAACCATAGTATCTGGACGTAAGGAATATAGAACCCGAAGTTCTCTTCACCCATTGACTCTTCCGTGCTCTTAAAAAATCGCATCGACGCCTGTTAGTTAACATCCCGCTTGTTGAGATTTGCAGATTTTTCTATGAACCATAGTATCTGGACGTAAGGAATATAGAACCCGAAGTTCTCTTCACCCATTGACTCTTCCGTGCTCTTAAAAAATCGCCTGTTAGTTAGCAGCCTTATTTAAAGTTCTCTTCACCCATTGACTCTTCCGTGCTCTTAAAAAATCGCCTGTTAGTTAGCAGCCTTATTTAAAGTTCTCTTCACCCATTGACTCTTCCGTGCTCTTAAAAAATCGCCTGTTAGTTAGCAGCCTTATTTAAAGTTCTCTTCACCCATTGACTCTTCCGTGCTCTTAAAAAATCGCCTGTTAGTTAGCAGCCTTATTTAAAGTTCTCTTCACCCATTGACTCTTCCGTGCTCTTAAAAAATCGCCTGTTAGTTAGCAGCCTTATTTAAAGTTCTCTTCACCCATTGACTCTTCCGTGCTCTTAAAAAATCGCCTGTTAGTTAGCAGCCTTATTTAAAGTTCTCTTCACCCATTGACTCTTCCGTGCTCTTAAAAAATCGCCTGTTAGTTAGCAGCCTTATTTAAAGTTCTCTTCACCCATTGACTCTTCCGTGCTCTTAAAAAATCGCCTGTTAGTTAGCAGCCTTATTTAAAGTTCTCTTCACCCATTGACTCTTCCGTGCTCTTAAAAAATCGCCTGTTAGTTAGCAGCCTTATTTAAAGTTCTCTTCACCCATTGACTCTTCCGTGCTCTTAAAAAATCGCCTGTTAGTTAGCAGCCTTATTTAAAGTTCTCTTCACCCATTGACTCTTCCGTGCTCTTAAAAAATCGCCTGTTAGTTAGCAGCCTTATTTAAAGTTCTCTTCACCCATTGACTCTTCCGTGCTCTTAAAAAATCGCCTGTTAGTTAGCAGCCTTATTTAAAGTTCTCTTCACCCATTGACTCTTCCGTGCTCTTAAAAAATCGCCTGTTAGTTAGCAGCCTTATTTAAAGTTCTCTTCACCCATTGACTCTTCCGTGCTCTTAAAAAATCGCCTGTTAGTTAGCAGCCTTATTTAAAGTTCTCTTCACCCATTGACTCTTCCGTGCTCTTAAAAAATCGCCTGTTAGTTAGCAGCCTTATTTAAAGTTCTCTTCACCCATTGACTCTTCCGTGCTCTTAAAAAATCGCCTGTTAGTTAGCAGCCTTATTTAAAGTTCTCTTCACCCATTGACTCTTCCGTGCTCTTAAAAAATCGCCTGTTAGTTAGCAGCCTTATTTAAAGTTCTCTTCACCCATTGACTCTTCCGTGCTCTTAAAAAATCGCCTGTTAGTTAGCAGCCTTATTTAAAGTTCTCTTCACCCATTGACTCTTCCGTGCTCTTAAAAAATCGCCTGTTAGTTAGCAGCCTTATTTAAAGTTCCGATAGCATCGGTCCAGTGCCGCAGCAACTATTTTTGGCGCGAGGGAATTTGGACGGCCTCTCTGCCTTTATGCCGCATGGCCTTTTTTTTCTTTTCCTTTCGGTTGACCTTGTGGCTAGTTACTTTGCATTTTATAACGTATTCAATTGATTCCATGCGTCATTTTGTGAATTTAAGTGAATGTTACTGGATCATGCCGCTTTTATAGGATTTCTTTGTAGATAATTTTGCGGGTTTTAAATTGTAATAGGGATTGTCTCTATAATTGGTTTCACTCGAATCTGTTTTTCACATTCTTATGAGTGTCCCTGATGCAATACAGGGTCATGTATAGGGAAAGTATTGGAATCATATCGAAAATCGCAACTCGACTTTTCGACGGATCAACACGTTTTGACACCTCCAGAATTCGAAAAACCCATTTTTAGCGTGATGTCTGTGTGTGTGTCTGTCTGTCTGTGCAATGTATGTATCCACTGTAACCGGAAAACGAATGGACCGAATTTCATAAAATTGGGTAGGTAAGCCACTTGTGGATGACCCTGGTGCTGATTAGATTTTAGTACGATTCGGGATAAAAAAAACCTGCATTGTTTTGCGAAATGGCCCGCAAAAATGGCCTGTATCCATTCCCGAAAAACGAATGGACCCAATTTAAAAAAAATTTAGTATATAAATCACTTGTAGGTTAACCTGGTGTTGATTTGATTTTGGTACGATTCGAAAGAAAAGAACCTACCTGTTTTTGCAAAATGGTCCGTAAAAATCGTTCAATCTAAAAATAAAAGCCTACATATATCCATTAAACTCTTATTTTATACGTCATTTTTGACGACAAAAAGGATAGGATGTTTCAGATTTTTCGCATTTTTGCTACCCCACCTTTGAAATGAAGTCCTGTTACCCAGTGAAAATGAAAATTGAATTAAAACTGCAAATTCTGGGTCATTTAAAGTAATCCTGGCTATTATTTTGTGCCATTCAATTTAATGAATTATTGAAGTGTCTGCAGGAAAAGTCATGTGCTGCCCACATCAGATTTTCTAATACTGATACGTGATTAACTCTCACAGACAGACAAAACAGAAAATGCGAAACAAACCGGAAAAACAATATTTTTCTATATGAGAAAAAGAACCAAGCGATAAAACCGGCCAGAGGGTGGGGGGAAGGTCTATTAAGGTGCTTGCGTGTATTTCATAGAAGATATCAGTATTGTTTGAATCGGTCAGTATTAAAGTGCAAAAACGCTTTTCTTTTTAATTTTCTAGAGAAAAAAATTTCAAACTAAGAAGTTGAAGACGCCGGTCATGCCTATTAAACTGCAGAACTTCATAGACGGTTCCTTCGTGGAGAGTCACCGATGCCACTTCCTCGAGAGCATGGACCCTTCCCGCGGGACCGTCCACTCCCTTGTGCCGGACAGTGACGAGGAGGACGTCGAAGATGCCGTCAGGGCCGCACACGACGCCTTCTCTCAGTAAGTGAAAGGGGTCAGTTCCTAAATATACAAGACTTCCAGTTAGAGGGTTACTCCAAACATTCTAGCCTATTTTCTTGAAGAATGGGTACCATTTTTTGAAAACATTAACATCTTACAACTCAATTACGTATCCAATATCAACCGAGTGACATTGAAATAGCACACTATAACCGACTGAACTGGATCGGTTAGAGTCAAAAGGGCGGTTGCGTCAGCCTGTCTATTTAAGAGCCTTCACCAATATGGTTTCCAACCTCTTTTGTCTCGTAGCACATTAAATAATATTATATCCAAATATCCATCGATGCTGCTCTCATTGCAGATAACAGCTTCGCGCTTGGGATGCGATCGTCGTTGTCGAACCCCGCAATGGCAGCCAGAACACCGAATAGGTGCTACCTTTCGGGGAATCACTATGGAGACTCGCGCATTCAGTCTTACCACACAGTCGACTCCAATTTAAGAAAAAAAAAGGAACACAAGGCTTGTTGTCATGGTAGGTATCGATCGGTTATTCCATATTGGCCTATATCCTATGCTGCGCGATATATCCTATGCTGCGCGATGCCGGTCCCTGGAGGCTGTTAGCGGATTCTGTAGGTGGATTCCGTAAGCATGGCATTTGGATTAGGTCCCATTGCATGCATTTGTAGCCGTTTGGATGAGTTCTTTATTGCCCTCGCTCGTCCAGTATCTTTTTGAGAATCATTCTACAGTGTGGATGGGCATCAACCCATATTTTGCAGGATTGGGTGAATCCACGGAGCCGACTCAAATGGGTCCTTACTTTCGGGAAACGAACATTATTTTCTATCGTCACTCGAACTTTTGCTCCCCCTTTAAACGCAGATTACGTGTATATGAAAAAGGGTGTTTTACATTGCAGGACGTCCTAAAGAGAAAACGCAACCCTAAATGTCCTAATAATGAAAACCGTTTCCTTCTTGCAGGTGGTCCTCGACGGATGCGGCGTACCGGTCGAAGCTGCTCCACCTCGTCGCCGATCTTCTGGAGTCCAAGGGCGAGTCGTTCGCCGAGGCCGAATCTCGAGACCAGGGCAAGCCCCTGTGGGTGGCCAGGGCCGTCGACATTCCCCGGGCGGTGCTCAACTTCAGACACTTCGCGAACGCCATACTCTGCGACAAGGATGTGTGAGTGCTCTTTTCTTGGTTGGTGGACTAACACCGAAAGACTCTTTAAAGCGACCCATAAGCATGTAGAACAAATAGTTGCTTGTGGAACTTTAATTCATTATACCACCGATTTGTGCACGATATAGCCATGGGCTTCATTCTTAAAAAATACTACATAAAAAGAAATTTGAAAGCTAGGAACGCGCTAACACAGACGCCCATAACAAAAATATCTACCAAACTCGATACGAAAGGAACTGCCTCTTCAGCGATTTAACGACAGTCGGTTTTCTTTATGGAAGCCTTGCGCATGGGCAGTCATTTGAAACGGTCTTGCCAGAAACTCTAAAAATATCGGATCTCAAACATATAAATAAGTAAAAAAAAATAAATAAATAAAATAACGATTTAAAGAGAGAGAAACTAAAAATTGTTGTATATATATCCTGTACCAGTGCTTTCCAAACATTTTGTCCCTTTAAATGCCCACTTTGCTTTTAATATGTGTGCTTTATAGGTAGGGTGAATGTGTACATTGGGACTAGATGGACAGAGTGGCAGGAAAACCCCCGAAGTTTTGAGAAGCGAAAATACATTTTGGAAGCATTGTAAACGTGGATGGAAACTAAGAAATCAACGTTTCGAACGGTCCGCAGCACATGATGCAGTTTCAGCCCCAAGCGTCGCCATTTAGATGCATGGACTCAAACTTTGTACGAGTTTAAAGGGGATGGCTGTGGAAATACAGTTTGGGAGCATTTGAAAAGACAAAAAGTGTGTTGAAAACGGACACATTATGAGTCGCAAAATGACCAAAATATGACTGATCGATTTCGATAGATCCATTTACGTTTTTGAATTTTTAATATGAGGCATTTAAATATAATTTAATTATAAAATGCAAATTACAATATATAATTTATTATCAAATTATATTTAAATGCCTCGTATTTAAAAATGTAACAAGAATGATCAATCATGCATAAAGCATTGATTATGAAACACTTTCCAACTTTAGTGCAATTTTATATAAACATCTCTAAAATGCGGTACATTTTTCGGTAATATTTTAAAAATTATCATAATACTACATTAATTTATTACTTTCCTTATATACATAATGTATAAGGAAAGTATTGTGACTGGGTCGAACATTCGAATTCGAGTTTTCGACGGGAGAGCACGTTTCAAATATCCCTGATCACGAATCAAACATTTTTGAGGTGATGTCTGTGTGTGTGTGTGTCAGTGAGTCTGTGGAGACGTTATCTCACGAACGAATGAAGCGATTTGAATGAAATTTGGTACAGAAATCCCAATCCGTGAATACTGGAAGTTTATCGCTTTTAAACGTAATCGAATGTTCAGAACCCCCCCCCCCCTCTAAATTTTCGAGTGAAACTTTGAAAAAAATCATCAAAAAATCGAAACCTTTAATAAAATTACGCAAATAGACATTTCTTATGTCATTTTTCTTTAGAAAACGATTGACATAAACTTTAGAACGCTAGCATGAACCGTTCTCGAGATATTGCACATTTTTGAAATAAATTTATCAAAAAATCCCATAAATTAAAAAAAATATATTAACTGTTGAGAAATAGGTTCACTTTTCATATATAATATCATGCGATAAATTGGGTGACATCATTCTCGTAGATCTAGCTTGTTCCATTCATGAGAAAAGATACTTTGAGTAATACTTTTGTATTTGAACGTCAATAACCATTTATCTGCTATAAGAATAACTTATTTCTCCGTCCATAACGCTTGGTGATTTTGGCGACGAATTTGGCGGAATGTCGCCAACTTGGCGACTTTTCTAAATGTTGCCAAATTAACGAAAATCTCGCCAAATGGATAAAAATGACGCTAAATCAATGAAAATGACGACTCATTGGCGAAAATTCAATATCTTGGAAAGAATATAAGTATCTATTATAAGAAAAACCTATGTTTTTACTGTAAAAGTTATAAATTCATTATGTTGGGGCCTACGAACTCCAGGCGAGCTACTATAGGTGACTAAGTGGACTGTATAAACTCAAAGCTGAAAACTTCACTTTTATTTACATCATTTTTACAGAGTGACGGAAGGGCCGTCGTACATACATGCATACATACATGCATACAGGTATACATACAGGTATACATACAATCGCTTTTTCAATTCAAGCGTTTTATAATGCTTCCGGCGCTTGCGCATTGAATACGGGTAGTCGTTACGCCCTCTAGCGATGTACGGGTTAAGTAACACTCCCCGCCGATTGAAATTACATAATTTCGAAATAATGCACACACGAATTTGATAATACACTACAATTTATATGAATATGCAATAAATAATCACTCAACAGGAATAATACAAACATTTCTTACGCTTCTTTTCAAAATTCTATCGTTAGGCAGGCGCAAATTCACTATTCTTACTTTTCCGTCTGCTCCATGTAAAACCTGAGTCATTCTACCTGTCATCCATTTTGTGCTCGGTAGATTATCCTTTTTAATTAATACTAGTGTACCTTCTTTGACATTGTCTTTTCTAAACTTCCATTTATTACGCTCTTGTAAATTATTTAGATAATCGCGTTTCCATAACTTCCAAATTCTTTGCGTAAACTTAGTTACTCTTTGCCATTTTGAAAGTCATTTTCACTAATCTCAATAAGTAGAGGTTCAGTAATAGACGTAATAGGTCTACCTATTAAAAAATGACCTGGTGTCAAGATTTCAAAATTGTCAAATTCCGAAGATAAGGGTGTAAGGGGTCTTGAATTCAGTACACCTTCTATTTCTGAAATTACCGTTAGAAATTCTTCAAGGATGAGATTTGCGTTACTGATTACGCGCTTTAAGTGAAATTTAAAACTCTTTACTCCGGCCTCCGAGAGACCACTGAAATTCGGGGATTTGGGGGGAATAAAATTCCAATCTATTCCTTCACCAGTGAAGTAATTTGCCAAAGTTTCATCTGGTGATTTTACCAGTTGATGCAATCTTTTTAATTCTGCACTATCCCCTACGAAATTTTTAGCATTGTCCGTAATTATTTTAGCACATTTGTCTCTTCTACCAACGAACCTTTTTAAACTAGCAATGAAGGAATTTGAAGTTAGATCCGTAACAAAGTCCAAGTGTATAGCTCTTGTGCACAGACAAACAAATATGGAAACATAAACTTTGTTGAGCACACCCTTTCTTTGGTTCTTGAATTTTAGATAAAATGGACCACAGAAATCGATTCCAGTAACCTTAAAGAGGTAGTAAGTAGGTACTACCCGTTCTCTTGGCAGATTGCCCATAATTTGATTTGTTACGACAGGTTTGTTCTTGAAACAAATTACACATTCATGTATTACTTTCCTTCAAAGATTTCTTCCATTAATTGGCCAGAATTTTTGTCGAACATGATACAAAAGTGATTGTGGACCAACATGCAAGTACTTTAAATGAAAATATTTCAAAATAATTAAGGTAAATGGACTTTTGCTTGGTAAAATTATGGGAAATTTGGAATTAACACTTAAATCTGAATGCGACAATCGACCGCCTACTCTTAATACATGGTTTTTATCTAAAAAACAGTTTAAAGTACTTAACCTGCTGTTACCTAGCACAGGCCTACCGTTTTCGATCTTCTTGATCTCTTCTACAAACTCACCTTGTTGGATCCATTTTATCAAGAAGATCTCTACAGCAGCTGTTTCTTTAAACGTGAGATGACCTCTCAGCTTAACTGCCTTTCTTGAATTATTTATAAATCTAAATACATAGCTCAAAATACGAAGAATTGTTACATAATTATTACTAATATTAAGGATGCAATCTAAAATGGATTTTTGATTAGAATGAATTAAAGTTACTAAAGAGTCATTGTCTCAATCTGAATGTTTCTGTAGTTCTTTAGAATACTCCCCTTCAGGAACAATTGCCTCCTCATCACTTTTTGGAAGGTCAGCTTGCACTTGTTAGAAAAGAAAAAGCACCAATTCCTCTAGTTACTAGATCTGATGGATTGTCCTTGCTAGAGCAATAGGACCAGAAATTTTTGTCCGTTAGCCATTGTATTTCGTCTACACGATTGGCAACAAAAGATTTCCACTTTCTGCTTGAACCCTTGATCCAGAATAATGTGATCTGTCTAAAAGATTGTAGTTACCGGTTTTTCCTATCTATAATTTTCTTGACTTCACTTGTCAGTCGTGCAGAAAGCGAAGCAATTCCGTTCTCGGTGTGGAAATTCTCTTTAGAGGTGCGACTCGACTTTCGGAGGCAACAGGATTCACAACAACACGCTCCTTGTATTTGTAGACTACTGCACCGTATGCCTTTAAGCTGGCGTCACTGAAGCTATGTATTTCAACTTCGCAAAAGTTCGAAGAATTACCCTTGGGATCTGAAGCTCAGATAGTTGGGATATTTCTAAATACCAGTGCGTCCATTTTTCCTTGATATCGATTAGAAGTTTAGCGTCCATTTTTCCTTGATATCGATTAGAAGTTTAGCATCCCATGGAATTTTCCTAAACCACAATTCCTGAAACAGGCACTTTAATCTGATGGTGTATGGTGCCAAAAGTCCGATTGGATCCAATATTCTTCCCGCAGTTTGTAACAGGAAACGCTTGGTACACTTTTTCTGAGTTAAGAATTCTAATAAATTCTTTACGTTCACTGTAAGTCAATCGTGTTGAGGGTTCCATGACATTCCTAGGACTTTATGCGAATTGATTCCCGAACTGTCTGATGAATGAGGAGGATGGATGTTGAATCCTCCTTCTTCCCACTTATGAATTAGGCATGGTTCATTACTGATCCATTTCTTAAAGACATTCCGGCAGAATCCATGATCATTTCTGCCTCACGAGAAACTTCAAATGCCTTAGTGACGTTGTCCTCGCCTGCTACCAGGTCGTCGACGTAAAAACAAGTGTCAAGGATTTAGGTGGTAATTGGATAGTTCTCGCGAAACTTTTTGATATGTTCCTTGATCGTGGCGGCTAGCAAGAATGGGCTAGCATTCACCCCAAAAAGTACTCTATTGAATCTATATATTTGTATATTCATGTTGTCACTCTCAATCGATTTATCATTGGTAAACAGGAATCTAACAGCGTCTCTGTCTTTTTCAGCTAGGGAAATCTGTAGAAATGACTTTTCGATGTCAGCTACAAAAGCAATTTCGTTTAACCGAAAATAAATTAGTAAATTGAATATGTTGGGATGTAAGTTCGTGCCTGACCACAAACAATCATTAAGAGACAAGTGTCCAAGCTCATGTGAACTTGCATCAAAAACGATTCTAGTTTTGGTTGTAAGACTGTTCTTTCTAAAAACTGCTTGATGAGGTAGGTAAAACACTGGTTTGTTAACTGGTTTAGTTGTATCTTGCACTATTTCGATGATTCCCTGACTTAAATATTCTTCTAAAATTTCATAATACTGCATAAGTAAAGCTTTATTACGTTGCAATCGTTTTGAGAGGTTTTTAAATCTCCTTTCTGCGACACTCAAGTTATCACTTAACTGTTTCCAGTCCTTCTTCCAGGGGAAGGAAACCTCATAACGTCCTTTCTTGAAGCTCACTGAATTTTTGAATATCTCTAAAGCTTTGTCTTCATCATTGCATTTAGGATCATCTTTTATTCCTATTGACTCATGTTCCCAAAATTTTCTTAACCCCTCCACTTGATCTCGCGCGAAGTGGCAATGAAAATAGTTTAAAGTCCCCACATCTTTAAGTGTTCCCGTCACGATCCACCCGACCTCTGAGTTTTGTAGAATTATCGATTCATTTCTTAACTTAATCTGATTGCTCACTAATAACTCATAAAACAGTTCTGCTCCTAACAAGGCGTCAATTTTCCCTGGTTTGTGGAAATGGGTATCAGCATAAGTTAAGTTACGCGGGAAACTAAGATATATCAAGAGTTTTTGAACATTCTTTTAAAGCTTCCATTTTCGTTAGAGATTAACGCAGAAACTTTTCTTTTTACTCTCAAAATAGCGCCGTTCAACCCCGATACGGGTGCGTTTATTACTTCCTTTTTCAATCCCAATGAATCAGCTACTTCACAACAAATAAAGGATATTTGAGAACTTGCATCTAGAAGAACGCGAATTGGTCTTGATGAACCATTTTAATCTTGAATATAAACTACTGCAGTCGACAATAATATATATCCCTTTCCAGTGCTCGAATACAAACATTTTCTACACGTCGGTTTCACTTAATGGCGTCAGTTGAGACTGTGAGCTCCGCTTGTCTGGGAATGTATGTTCTTGTCTAGAATGTACTCTCTAGAAGTTGAAAGATTCGATCTGGTTTCACAACGCGATCTATATGAATCAAGGAATGATGACTTTTTCCACAGAATTTGCATTTTTTCTCATTTGTGCTACTTTATGAGGTTCTATAACATAATCGTTTCCTTTTAATTTCATTAGTTCTGTCTGGCACAGATAATCCGTGAAACAATTTCAACTTATAAATTGGATGGTTATCCTTACATATTGGACAGTTAAATTTGATGTTTGCTTTAAGCTTTTATGTCTGGGAGAGTATTCAACTTTTGATTTTGTAGCAAAGGGAATACGTTGGATGTTTTCCAACACTTGACTTCTTTTTTGCAAAAAATGTATACATTCTTCCCAATCTGGAAATTCTGTTGTTTTTAACGACATCTCGTATTGTTTACGAGTTTCGCGATCTATCTTGGAAGTAATGACGTTCATTAACATTATCTCAGTTAATTTGTTTATTTCAAGGTTGAGAAACTTTAGCCCTCGTAGATGGTTCAATATTGTATCAACGACTTGTTGTTGTTGTTGAAACCCAGACCGTCCGACCTACCAGAAAGGTGTAAGGTAACTGTTTGGATGGCCGGGACGTGCCACCCAATTTGGACCGGAACCCAGTGGGGGAGGCATCCACAGGGACCGTACTCTCCTTCCCCTACCACCAACCTCTCGGAAGGACTTTCGGACCCACATGTTTAACGTGATCGTACTCCGCGTGAACACGGCGGCAGTTTTGGCAGTGGCTGGAATCGAACCCGGGCCTACCGAGTGCAACTCCAGCGCGCTAACCAATGGGCTACCGCGCCCGTATCAATTCTTTTCCCGATTCATGAGTCATTCTCTCTGAATTGAAAATTGCATTTATATGAGTGTCTGCGATCAATCGCTTATTTTCATATCGTTGCTCCAATTCTTTGAACAGGGATTCGAAAGTGTCGTCTGCCGTTTGTACTTGCTTCGCTTCTCCTTTAAGCGACGCTTCAAGAGAGTGAAGTTTTTGTTGCTCATTTAAATGTTCATTCGCTGCAATTAAACTATTAAACTGCTTTTTAAAGTGGCTCCAATCTTCATAACTGCCCGCAAAATTATGCAGTGGTATCTCTGGAAGCTTGATCAAAGAATTTGACTTATTTACTTTTGCTTCCGATTTGACAGGAACTTTCGAAAGTAGATAGTTTACACGCACCTCTAAAATATCCAGTGAGGATTCTAGTTCTTGTAGCTGCTCGAGCGCACCCCGAGCTCCACATCGTCAGGTAAAGTGCACTGTCCCACTTCTAATTCTTCTATCGAAGATTTAATAGAACGAATCTTTGTAGATTGATTATCCAAGACAAACTTCGCGTCCTCTCAATCCGAATGGTAACTGGTGAGGAAGCCTTGGACTCTCGTAACTCTTGCCTTTAACGTACCGCGTGTGCGGTTAAGTGCCACGAGGTTCATTTTGATTTCAATTTATTATCCTCCGGCTCGACGGACCATAAAACTATTGGGGCCTACGAACTCCAGGCGAGCTACTATAGGTGATTAAGAGGACTGTATAAACTCAAAGCTGAAAACTTAACAACTTTTATTTACATCATTTTTACAGAGTGACGGAAGGGCCGTAGTGCATACATACATGCATACAGGTATACATATAAACGCTTTTTCAATTAAAGTTTTTTATAATGCTTCCGGCGATTGCGCATTGAATACGGTTAGTCGCTACGCCCTCTAGCGATGTACTGGTTACGTAACACATTGCATTATATAAGGAAAGTCATGTGTTGCCCACATCAGATTTTTATATTTGAAAACTTAAAACTTCATCGAAAAAAATGAACTTCATTCAAACAACGGCATTGAAATATAAATTGCCTGGTTTAAACATCTCTAAAATGCGATACATTCCTCGGTAATATTTTCAAAATTATCATGATACTACAATAATCTATATATATAAAAAAGAAAAGTATGTATGTATGTATGATCCAACATAACGAGAGAACGGCTGAACCGAATTCGATTAAATTGGGTGGGTAGACTTAAAATAGCTTCTTAAAATTGAGTCTATGATTCGAGTTTCTACGACTAGGCGTTCTCGAGATATTAGTGAAAAACGAAACTTTCGTTTGTCTCATCATCACGGGAGAACAGCTACGCCGAATTTTAATGAATTTTTGTGCGTGGTTTTGAAATATCTCTCCATAAATTGAGTCCAAGTTTCGAGTTTCTAAGACCAGGGGTTGTAAAGATATTAATGGAAAACGAAACTTTTTCTTAGTTCTACTCTCTAACTCCATGATTCACAATGGAAAAGGTTGGACATCGTTGGTTTAAAACGTGACAGTATAATTATATCTCTGAGTTTTGTGGGAGTTTATTGAACGTATTAGTCACTTTTGAAAATTGCTGGTTTGAAATATAAATTTAAATGGAAACTCTATCACGATGGTTTATTTTTCACAGGCTTACCCAACAACGAAAAGTATTAAAAAATCAAAATGGTTATTTAATTATCAGCATTTTGTGGGGATTACTGGTTATTTAATTATCAGCATTTTATATCATGGCAAGTTATTTGACTCTGCAGTGGACACCGATGATGCCGTTAATTCCCCTCTGGAATTTCTGAACTACCTTGAGCCACCTGGAATGCCTTCTCATATCTTGAAGTTAAAGAAAGGGTCACCAATATTGCTTCTGCGAATCTGGACCCATCAAAACTATGCAATGGAACACGGCTCTATGACAAAAATATTTTGCCAAATGTCATAGAAGCCACTGTATTAACGGTGAAGGCAAAAGGAGAGGACGTATTCATACCTCGCATACCGTTGATACCAACCGACCTACTATTTAGCTTTAAACGAGTCCAGTTCCAAGTTAGCCTGGCATTTGCCATGACCAGCATTTGCCATGACCATCAACAAAGCTCAAGGACAAACCCTTAAGTTTGCAGACATGAATTTAGAAAGTTCTTGTTTCTCTCATAGCCAATTGTATGTGGCATGCTCAATAGTAGGAACTTCACAAAATTTGTATGTTTTAGCTCCGGTAGGAAAATCAAAAGATGTGGTTTATAAGTAAGCATTGCGGTAAAACCTAACACATTAGGATAATGTCATTCAATTTGTTAACATTGCATTGTTGCCTAGCGTTTAAGAGTCATTTTAGTTTTACTTTTAAACTGTACATATTTCAAATTATACATATTAACTGTACATCAATTGTGGACACCTAATAATCACATTCCGAGACACTGCCCGTTGGGCTTAACTGCGAAGGGCGTGCCTGAAGCAGCTATGATTTATATAATGCGATGATTTTTTTTTCTTACATAATGCAATGATTTTACTTCTTTCACAGTGAAAAAACAATGTATAAGATTCACGGCCCTATATGTGTTTCGGTGTAATTCTTATCAGAGTTTTGCATCGTAAATCTCGAGCAACGGCGGGTAATCGCTGCTAGTTTATTATATTTGAAAAATTCATCGAAAACAAATGAACTTTGTTCAAATGACGTCATCGAAAGATATATCGCCTCTATATAAAAGCAGCATTTCATTCAGAAATGTTTTAAATTCCCTTCATTCATTACAATACTATAATAATTTATTTTATTTAAAAACTTAAAACTATGGAGGTACAACTAATTTAACTCTATGCTTAAAACTTCATCGAAAAAATCGTTTAGTTCTCTGCTTAAAATCCATGAATGTTTCATTCATATCAGCTATATTGCAGACTCCATGAAAGAAATGCAGCAATTCTTATACAACTCATTCTACATCTTTTGGTGTTTACATTTTGCATAAATGAAAATTAGGCTTTGTTGTAGAAATAATCAAAGTTGGATGATCATTTAAACTCGTATTGTAATTGCGTTTTTTCAGTATGTAGATGGACAGAATTTAAACAAAAATAAAGCGGTTTTAGGACGGATACAACACTAAATATGAATTAAAAAGAACTTTTAAAATCACGGTTTTGAGACCAGATGGATGCCCTATTTATTTTAAAGTGGGTCACGTGATCTCTTCATATAATGGTCACGTGATCTCTCCATATAAAGGGTGTAATTATTAATTTAATTTTTATTTAAAAACCTACTGAATTTACTAAATCTACGTTTTGCTGAATTTTTTTTTATATTTTTTATGTGATAATAGGAATATTTCCCGAAACTTTCGAAGGAATTTGTGAATTTTAAATTCACTTAAAAAATGTTTGGAAAATGAGGTCCCATAGGGTTCAATGTATTTCAATTTTTCAACCCGGGTTCCATCCAAAATTAATTGGGCGATATTATGCATTTATATTTCCATAGGTCCCACAGAACGTCTGAACAACATACTAAAATTTCATTTTGATAAAGTCATTTTTACGGCAGTTATCGTGTTAACGGACAGACAGACAGAATGAACAAAGTCATACTATAAACACTTTTCAAATATGTTGTAAAGTGTTAAAAAGAAGTCTAACCATGCTCATGCTTCCGCCCAGTTTGGAAACTGCTGCCACAGATATTATAGTAGTGTCCGCTCCACAACGCACATCTTGTACGTTGTTTTACTAACCAAGTGTTTACTTTCCAGTTGGGTTTTTAATTTTACATTTATTTCTAGTAAGTTGTGTTTTATTCTTGACAGTTGCATCAGCGAACCGGAGCGCGGCATTCTCCACTACACGACCCGTTCTCCCTGCGGCGTGGTGGCCGTCATCGTGCCCTGGAACCTTCCCCTCTACCTGCTCACCTTCAAGCTGGCGCCAGCACTGGCCCACGGCAACACCGTGGTCGCGAAGCCCAGCGAGTTCACTTCTTACACCGCATGGATGCTGTGCTCGATCTTGAAAGAGGCAGGTGAGTGCTTAGAACAGTCTCAGCATCATAAGAACCGGGTGTCTTGGATCTTTAAAACCGATGTGCAGCGATCGTGGGTAAACCGTTTACTACTTCCCTTCATCTCCGAATAACCTGTGACTGCAACGGCAGCAGAAAATCTGACCACGCGTTCGTGTCCTCGTTCACAGCCACCTTTATCTAAAATGCCCGTTCATGTCCTGTTCACACTTTAATATAGGTATGTTAACAGTTTAATGTGTGTCGAAATTATATACGTATACAAACTTTCTCTGAAAAGTCTCTGCTTTAATCCATTACTCCCGACGATTGACTTCATTGAAAAAAACTTGTACACTCTGTCATGCTATTGGATGTACAAAAGGGCACTCCACACTAAACCATAGTAAAAGCTTGATATTACAATTCAAAAATACAAGAAAATCAAAGTAAAAAAATTTGAAAACAAGATCGAAATCCAATAAATATAACGAATCCTTCGGTCAGACAGAAGGGGAAAACAGCAATGTTGTTTTAGAATCTAAAATAATCAGAATGTCTTGTTGCTGACAGTACGGTTGTGAGATGTGTCCACACATAAGGGTCGCTGCATTCGATTTCCCTCTGCAGACCGCACACACGCAGAGAGAGAGAGAAACAAAGACAGAAATGCTGACTACATCCAAGAGAGATACAAATTGTTTTGGAGTTCTCTCGTGTACAGATATTAAGTGACTGCAACCTTTTACTATCAACAAGCACGGCCATTTGTCAATAAAATAACGAACTCGCGTCTTGACAAAAGATGAGGAAGCTGAGTCGGCGGCTCCTATGCTTGAAACTCTTGGTTTCCTTTCTTGACAAAAGATGAGGAAGCTGGGTCGGCGTCTCCTATGCTTGAAACTCTTGGTTTCCTTTCTTGACAAAAGATGAGGAAGCTGGGTCGGCGTCTCCTATGCTTGAAACTCTTGGTTTCCTTTCTTGACAAAAGATGAGGAAGCTGGGTCGGCGGCTCCTATGCTTGAAACTCTTGGTTTCCTTTCTTGACAAAAGATTAGGAAGCTGAGTCGGCGGCTCCTATGCTTGAAACTCTTGGTTTCCTTTTCGCCCTCTTGTGCAGCGTCTAAGGCCTCAAACGAACTTTCATAAAAGGCCTCTTCGGAACAATAGATACAGTAAAACATCACACATACGAAACATCGATTATTCGACCATTTAATTATGTTGTTTTTACAAGTTAAAAAAAACTCAAAAACATACGGATTTATTAAAAGACTTCGAGCTTTAGGCCCATACTATTATTAGGTCAATACTATTTTGAGGTGCCTTGTATGATCTAAAATATTTCCGGGTTCGAAACTAGCTTGTCCCAATGGATCATTTTACTCTGGTTATATAACAAGGCGCACCATGGGAATTATACTACCATGATCTTGATAGGTTCAACTACAATTCGATAAACAGGTTGCAAGGAAGTCATAAACATTCTATACAGAAAAATTCCTTTAAAATACACTTTTTAGGAAGTAAGAAATAAAATTAGTTTTATGACCCAATCATTACACATATTTCTTCATTTTTCAGAGATTCCGGATGGCGTGGTGAACATGGTGTTTGGCAGAGGCGAAACAGTGGGGGCCGCCCTCATTCGTCACCCCCTCGTCCGCCTCGTCTCTTTCACGGGATCAGACAGGGCTGGGTTACAAATAGCCTCGATAGCGGGGGCCAGTGCCAAGAAAGTATCCCTGGAGGTAAGTTCTCGACCATAGAGCACGGACACGAGCGTCCATAAAAAAACCTGCGTAGTAGAATGCGCAGAAACGTAAGAGCAAAAAGGCATTATTTTTAAAATGGCGGGTCATGGTAGACGGACGCTGATGACCAATATAAAGTGAAACTAAACCCATTCATAATCAAAATTGACCTTTGTGCTGAAAATAAGTTATATAAAATACTTGAGTAACACTATACATTTAAAGGTTTTATTGGCTAAAGTGCACTTTTAGTGATTTTGAGTGAAGGTACAGATTTTTACCGTAGTCACTAGAAGATGTATACATTGACTAGAAAATTCTGCAGTGTATATGCGAGCGAGAAGGGAAAGATATATAACGATTTTCCTGTAAAAAAAAACCCGTGTATATATTTCATTGAAAGTTGAATATTTTATTTTCCGGTTCATTAAAAATATCCATATAAGAAGATACATTCAGATATGTCCTACTAAAATGAGAGGTTAAGCGATTGTAAAGTAGCCGAAGTAGTATGCAGAAATAATGAAAATGTGCGTACTGCTAAACATAGCGTTTTGTTCTGGAAACGTGAGGGCCAAATGAGGCGTGTGACGTCACGTGCTCTGTTATCGTTCACCCTGGAAACCCTGGGACGCACAGTGGTATAAAAAGACCCTTATGCATGTGAATTTGTAGAAAATGTTATTGGACTATTACAGCCGCAGAAAGAATGTGAAGAACTACTGGAATAAATGTTTACCATAACAAGAGGAAAAAATCTGATGTGAGCAGCACTTCACTTTCCTTATACAATGCAATATATTGACTACTTTTACAGTAAAAACAAAATAGGTTATTCTTATAGTGGTTACTTATATTTTTTCCAAGATGTTGAATTTTCGTCAAATAGTCGTTATTTTCATGGATTGGGCGTCATTTTTATTCATTGGGCGAGATATTCTTGGATTCGGTAACATTTAAAAAAGTCGCCAAGTGGGCGAGATTCTGCCCAATTCGTCGCCAAAATCTCGCCAAGCGTTATGGACGGAGAAATAATTTATTTTTATAGCAGATAAATGACTATTGGCGTTCAAATACAAAAGTATGACTCAAAGTATTTTTTTTCATGAATGGAACGAGCTAGGATCCACGAGAATGGTGTCACCTAATGTATGGCATGATATGACATATGAAAAGTGAACATTTTTCTCAATAGGAAATATTTTTTTTTTTACTTTATATAATTTTTTGATAATTTTTTTGAAAAATGTGCAATATCTCGAGAACGGTTCATGCTAGCGTTCTAAAGATTATGTTAATCGTTTTCTAATGAAAAATGACATAAGAAATGTCTATCAGCATAACTTTATTAGAGGTTTTGATTTTTGGATGATTTTTTCAAAATTTTACACGAACATTGAGGGGGTTCTGAACATTCGATTGCGTATAAAAACAATAGGCTTCCAGTATTCACGGATTGTAATTTTTGTACCCAAGTTCATTCGAATCGGTCCATTCGTTCGTCAGTTATCGTCTCCACAGATTCACTAACACACATACACACATATTTTCACACACACACACAGACATCACCTCAAAAATGTTCGATTCGTGATCAGGGATGCTTGAAACGTGCTCTCCCGTCGAAAACTCGAATTCGAATTTTCGACCCGTTCACCTTACATTACAATTTCCTTATACATTATATAAGGAAAGAAATATATATAAGGAAAGTAAAAAAATCGAGACTGAATCGATTTCTAAAATAGTCAGAATTGTTTCAAACTCAAACAATATATTATCAAAATTTTAGTTTTTATTCTGAATCCCGTATAATAACGTTTCTTCTCTGTACTGTGAAAAGTATATATGTATGTATGTAGTGAAATAAATGTTGGACGAATAGCTTAGTGAATGTTTCTCCCCCACAGATGGGCGGCAAGAACGCGTGCATCGTGTTTGCAGACGCAGATCTGGACGAGTGCATTCCGACCTTGATCAGGTGAGGCTATTTTCCGGCATCTAGGTCAAGGATTCTCAACCTTTTTATAAATGCTTGCCACTCAATTTCAAATATTTCAGCACCACCCACAAAAATGGGGCTTGTATACAAATGGAAAGTCCATATTATGCACTTCATCTTTTCTGGTGAAAAAAAAAATGAATTGTAACACATTTAATAAATATTTGCAAATGCGATTAACAATATGATTAACAAACAACATCATTCTTGATTGATTTAATGGGATCGTTGTGCTTGTTTTGACAGGAATGAGTTACTTTTTATTGGGTTCTATTTTACTTGATTTGAAACCCAGCCCCCAAGTTGAGTTGAGTTTCACATGATTGATCTACCCGACATTTCATTACCACGCCCAATTAACGGGAGTCACTTTTAGCTGGGGAATATAAAGGGGGAATCCAATTTAATACTAAAATCGCAGCAGAAAGTACTTTAACATTGATAATTTGAGTTGGATATAGTAGAAATGCAGGAAATCTCCCAATCATACCTCAAATTACCTTATCGCGTACCGCTGATTGAGAGGCACTGTTTCTGAGTGAAATGGGTTTCGATCCCACGCACTAAATTTGCTTCCGAGTCACTGGAGTTAATTTCATAGAACAAACATTTCGATAAACGATCAGCAGCATCCACTGAATCAACCTCGAAGGATAAGGAAAACTTGAACGAAGTATTGAAGCCCAAATACTTCTATTTTGAGGATACTCTTATACAAAAATGGACGCCGATCTACGATGATCTTGACTTCTTTGAAGCTGTCCATAACTAGAAAAATTCGAGTCATTGAATGAATGACTTGTCCAGTACTCTCTTTCTGTCAAAGTTGTTTGTTTTTTTAGGTCTGGCAGAATGCCTCGTCCATGTGTCCACTTTCTTCGTTCCATTTCTTAACCTTTGGGGTGTCGTTTCAACTTACTTTTCGTCTTGTGCTGACTCGTTTTGTTGGGATATTCCTGTTGTATTGGGGCGCACGCCAATCGGATGTCTTGCTCCTCCTTTCGGAAACGAGCGGATAAATGAGCAAATTCCCACTTAATGCCGTAGCGCAGTGTTCTTCAACCTGTGTTCCGCGGAACCCTAGGATTCCATTCAAACACTTTAGGGGTTCCGCGAGTCGATACTACAATTCGTTGTTTTTGTTTTGTTTTTCTTTGTTTTCAATTTCATATGACATATGTATGTATAATACAAATAATTTATATGGAATATTTATCTTCTTGTTTGAATTAATGCAAATTTATATCTTATATAAAGTTTTTATAACAAAGGCAGGGACGCACCTTGTTCATAACATGTAATACGTAATATGACACATCCCCTCTAAACTCAAATCTGGGTGTGCTACTGAACGAAGGGTTCCATAAAAAAAATATCTCAAAAAAGGGTTCCGCGGGATGACAAAGGTTGAAGAACACTGCCGTAGCGCTATGAATCTTGAAGAAAATGGTCACAACATGTGGAACTCGACCATCTGTTCAGAAGAATATTGGAAGCATAAAAATGAAGTCATTTGAGGAAGATAGATTTGAAGAAGATAAATGAGTCTAATTTTGCTGCAATTGTTAAAATGCTGAAACATTTAAAATAATGTTTGCAAACAGTATTTTTAAATAAATTGAAAAAATATGCTTATTAAAAATTAAAAATATTCAAGATTGTACTATAATAATTTAAAAATCTATTTTAAATAATCAATTTTCAAATATATCAAAAACACTTCAGATGTTTTGCAATCTCTCGCCACACACATGTCGCAAATATAATTTATAAATCGACATTATCATTTATTCTTCCTCAAACCCAGATCATTTTTATATTTTCAATACTCTGAACTATTAACAGATCACCGAGTTCCATAGGCTGCGAATTTATAAGTTCTAAAATATACAAGGTATCCAAGGCATTTTGTTTTTAGGGGCACCTGTGATAAAACTCACGTATCCCCACATCGAAACTAGTGATCTTAAACATAATTTTAGAGTTATTGAAGGATGTGACGCATTCCTTTGTCTGGATGGATGCTTGAAGAGGATTTGCAGCCTTTTGTTGACTTAGGCTGCAGTCAAAAGTACCTTGGACGATGGACAACCGTTGTTGAAAGATGAGCAAAAGGGAGAATTTGGAGAAAAGAGAGTTTACTGGGAGCAAGCTCCCTGAAAGAAGATGGGTTCCAAGCGTGAAAGTCGCGAGGCTCATCGTAGCCATATCCTATTCAATGGTCACGAGGGTGAGGTGATAAATGATGTAAAAACAGCATTGTCATCTCAAGTCCGAATTTTGAGTTACACCGTTGTAGGCAGTGCAGGCAGCCGAGCTCTTTTAGCTCTGGGCTCGTAGGTTCTTCTGGGGTCAGAGATGATGTGTCTTGACCTACGTTTCCTGTTAATAGATTTAAGGTTATAATTTAGATCAATATCTGCCATGCAGGGTCTCTCAAAGTTATTAATGTAGAATTTTGTGGTGATTAACCTAATATGTTCTTCAATGCCAGAGACATCATGGTGTATAACCTCGTTTTGGATAAACCAAGGATAATTGGTTATCATTCTTAAAAGTTTATTTTGGAGAACTTGCAGTTTCCCAATATGAGATTTTGCAGCTGTGCCCCAAACGGGACAGGCATACAAAATCATAGATGCGATGATGTGTTTGTAGAGGAGAAGCTTGTTCTCCAGGAAAAGGGGTGAAGGGATTTAATAATTTTGTTGGCAGATTCAGTTTTTAAATAAATATGGGTGCTGAAAGTCATGTGAGCATTTAGTGTGACGCCCAAGTACTTTACAGCGTGCTTGAATGGGATATTTTCATTAAAAATGTTGATTTGAAAGTTATGAGATTGCTCTGTAGTGAGGTTTATAAATAACAACGTTAGACTTGGAGGTATTAATTTCGAATTTCCATTGTACGAGCCAGCGCTCAAGGCTGTGTGTGTTATAGCTTTATAGTGTGTTGATCGTGTTGAGAGGAGAGCCAGCGCGGGCAATGATCGCGGTGTCATCTGCAAAAATGCAGAGTTTCACCTGTGGAATATCAGGTATGTCATTTATGTAAAGGTTGAAAAGCAGGGGCTGAGATTTCCTCCCTGTGGAACTCCTGCTTTGATCGGTCGTGGTGAGGAGAGGGAACTACCAACTCGTACGCGGAAAGAACGATTATTGAGATACGAGTTGATGATAGTGATTAATTGGGTTGATAAATCAAGCCGCACCAACTTGGTAATCAATCCCGGGATCCATCACTTGTCAAAGGCCTTCATAATATCGAAGAACACAATAGCAGTTTACTGCCGTTGCTAGAGTTGGTGTGAAAACCCCAGGCCGTCCGACTCGTCCAGAGGACTTAGAATAGTTTTAACTACACGCATAAGCCCGTGTTGGTCAGGAATAAGAATTTGGTGGGATCCGCAGAAACTATCTAATCTCTTGAGCAACACAAATTCATAAATTTTAGACAAGCTGGAGAGAAGACTAATTGGACGATAACTCTCGGGAAGAGAGTCATTCTGATTTGGTTTTAGAAGAGTGATCACAATGGCAGTTTTCCAGCTTTGGGGAAAATAGCGGTGCTCTAGCATTCTGTTTACTAGAGCGGAGATCTAGCAGACATAGGAAAGGGGAAGGTTTTTAATGATGCGGTTGTTAATCCTATCAATACCAGGAGATTTCTTAATTTTGAGTTTGTGAATAATAGATAGGACTTCAGCTATTGATGTCCGTTGAAGGTCATTTTGTGTTTGAGCATGTAGTGCAGTTGTATTGGGCAGCTGTGTTTCAATTTCACATTGTGGGTGAAGATGGCTGAAGATTCACAAGTCCATTGCTTTCTAAATATGCGCAGAAGAATGCGCGTTAAGTGGGAATTTGCTTTTTTTTTATCCGCTCGAGTTTCGGATGGACTGGCTGGAGATATGGGTTGTCAAAAGCGGCATACATCGTCTGCTACAATTTTTCCTCATCGTTTTTTCCCCACTTGAGTCGAAAATGTTTACATCTATGGTTACGCTTTTTAGTTTTATCTTTATTATTCTGTACTAAAGTGAGTGGAAACAGCGGATTTGATATTGTTGTAGAACTGAAATTTGTAAAAATGCTGTAATCTAGTGAGTTCTAATAGAAAAGCTGTTTCCTTTAGCAAAATCGATGTCAATTATTAATATATATGGAGTCAGGGTAAAATAAAGGAGAAAGACAGAATAGTTTCTAGGAGTTTTCGAGGAGATTCTTGTAGCAATGGGCACTCTAATAAATGAATGGGTATATGAAAAGCAAAAAAAGTCTCAAATCTTTCAAACTATGGAGTGAGACCTATTTTTGAGTCGTTTTTATTCCTTTTCAGGGGTAGTTTCCTGAATCAGGGTCAGATCTGCCTGAGCACCAGCAGGATCTACATCGAGAGAGCCATCTTCGACCGATTTATCCAGAGGTTTGTTGCGGAAGTCAGGTACGCCCATCAAACGCTGTATTCTCTTCCACTCAAAACTTTAGGGGTTATCGATTCCGGCGACTATGGCGTTCGTTACATTGAAAATTCGTTACGATACTTTGACGAAAGCTAGAAACTTCCCCACTTTGTTCATTATTTCCATTAAGCGCGTGTCACTCAACTGACGCTAAGGTCATTGCTAACAGCCGCCCCTCTCGAATATTTTTGCGATTAAGAATACACTCATGTCCAAAAGTTAAGCATAGTTGCTGTTTATGTGTAAATTTCAGGAAATCTACATCGGAATGGAAGGAAACGCGGTATGCGGGTGTAATAGGATTATAGAAGAAGAAAACAATGCAAAACAAGGATAATAACGACTTTTATTAACCAAAGAAAAGGGTTGAAAGAAAAAGGGTCACAATACGAGTGTCAATCTCAGTAAAACAGAATGATTAAAACAATGGGATGTTGCAGTTTAATACGGTGTGTGGGAAACTCGGGTAGCAACGATTTCCCATACTTTCGATGAGGGTTTGGATGAGCTGTGTGCTCAAAAAGTTCCAAGCCTCACTGAGAGCAGTTTCTAATCCCGGAACGGATCTTGGTGGGTAGCGGAAGGCTGCAAGATGTCTCCCGAGCATATCCAACACATGCCCTATTGGATATCCAACACATGCCCTATTGGATATCCAACACATGCCCTATTGGATATCCAACACATGCCCTATTGGATATCCAACACATGCCCTATTGGATATCCAACACATGCCCTATTGGATATCCAACACATGCCCTATTGGATATCCAACACATGCCCTATTGGATATCCAACACATGCCCTATTGGATATCCAACACATGCCCTATTGGATATCCAACACATGCCCTATTGGATATCCAACACATGCCCTATTGGATATCCAACACATGCCCTATTGGATATCCAACACATGCCCTATTGGATATCCAACACATGCCCTATTGGATATCCAACACATGCCCTATTGGATATCCAACACATGCCCTATTGGATTCAGATCAGGAGAGTTACCAGGCCACTGCATGTGCTTTGAAAGATTCGTCGACCAAGGACGCACGGTGATGATGCGCGTTATAATCCATGAATATGAAATCAGGACCAACAGCACCTCGAAACAATCGAACGGCAGGCTCAAGGACTTCGTATCTGTAACTTTTACCGGTAATCGACCCCGTGTCAAAGTTGTGGAGGTCTGTGCGGCCGTCCATCATGATGCCTGCCCAGATCATGACACCCCCAAACGGAAAACGATGTCTTTCCGTGATGTTTACCGGGTGAAATCGCGTTCCACGTTCTCTCCAGATTATGGTATGACTGAATTAACCTATATGGCTAAACCTGATTTTGTTACGGAACATGACATTGCCCCACTATTGTCCACTCCACTGCCGATGTTCCAAACTCCACTGTAATCACGGAAGTTTCTGTGCAGACGTCAGAGGGATATAAACTGCTGGTCGTCTGGCATAGAGACCAACGTGTCTGAGTCTCCTGTAAACAGTTTGTCTCGAAACAGTGACTCCTGTGGCGGCTGTCAGGGCTGAACCCAGTTGTCTGACAAAACAGTTCTTATGACGTCGCGCAGTTATCACCCAATATCGGTCTTGCCTAGCGGTTGTTACCCTTGGCCGACCTGGTACGGGTCAGCGGGTAACATCTTGAGTGGTTTGGCACCTCTGACACAGTCTGGAGATCACACACTGAGGCACATTCAGAATTCGGGACGCTTCGGTTTGGGATCGATCGGATTCCAGCAATCCAATAATTCGTCCCTTCAAAAACATGTCCAGTTGGCAGCTTTGTGACATCTTTCGTCCATTTTGATTGTTAACAACACTCCGTACTACAGCCATGGCGATATTCTGCCTCAACTGGCCATGCCTCTCGAGGCCGTTTTATACTCGTTCCGGCGTGTGCCGGTACTTTGCCCATGTCGACTGGACTGTTTTACATATACGCAATGAATTGGCTTCGTCCCTCGATTCTCCACAACTGATTGAGAGCCATTGTATCCATATTAACTTCGAACTTTTGGCATTTTACGACTTATGCTAAACTTTTGGACATGAGTGTATATCTGTCTCAGTGGCAGCTATCGACGTCAGCGAATAAGTTTAGTACTGATAAGAGCGGGCTGTTGTTACCTTCCCTACAAGCACATGACCCTGGAAAGTGTCGGAATTCGACTTTCCACAGGATCTACACCTTTTTGCGGCGTCTATAGAACACTCCAAATATATTTTAAGCATGACGTCCACCCCGTTCGTCATCCATTCTAACTGAAAAACGAATGGACTCCATTTCGCAAAATGCTATAGTCACTAATAGGGCGTGGTCACGTGACGTCACACGGACCCCAAACAAGACGCTCTTCTCCTTAGCAGCACGGACATTTTCATTATTTCTGCATGCTACTTCGGCTACTTTACAGTCGTTTAACCTCTCATTTTAGTAGCATACATCAAAATGTATCTTCTTGGATGGATATTTTGAATGGTCGCTTTCATTCAAATATACACACGAGTTTCCTTTTTTTAAATCGTTATATATCTTTCCCTTCTCGTTCGCATATACACTGCAGAATTCGCTGGTCAATGTATACATCTTTAGAACGCTAGTCAGTGACTACGGTAAAAATGAGTGGTTGCGTACATTCGCTTAAAATCCCTTAAAGCGCACTTTAGCAAATGAAATATTTAAATACTAGCCGCCTTCGGCGACCAGCCTGTAAACCCTTGGAACCCCCCTCCTGTCGTTACCCTTGAAAATTCTGACCGTGGCAAACTCGCTGGCGCCATAACCCAGTGGAGTTGTTGTTGAGACCCAGACCATCCGACCTACCAGAAAGGTGTAAGGTAACTGTTTGAACGGTCGGGAAGTGCCACCCAATTTAGACCGGAACCCAGTGGGGGAGGCATCCACAGGGACCGTACCCTCGTTCCCCTACCACCAACCTCTCGGAAGGACTTACGGACCCACATGTTTAATGTGATCGTACTCCGCTTGAACACGGCGGTAGTTTTGGCAGTGGCGGGAATCGAACCCGAGCCTACCGAGTGCAATTCCCGCGCAATAACGACTGAGCTACCGCGCCCTCAACCCCGTGGAGTTAACAAAGTTTGGCTTAGTTTAATGACGTTAAAACTAATAATGAAATTTTAAGATGAAAAATAATGTTCTAGTGGGGGTTCGTGAAAATTAATTTGTAAAGTGAATTTATTCTAATGTTTGTGAACTGTGAGATTCTGAGTTCGATGCTGCTTTAACGATGCTGCTCAGCAAAAAAAAGTGTTTTTTTAAAGATTATCCCCACCACCACCCGATGCATAAATGCACCGCGACAATCTCCATGACTTTCTTTTTATTTATTTTTTTTATTTCTTCAGTGTTTAAGTTTTTTCATTGTGGTCCCAACAACCATCCGACGTAAACAATACATCGCCACAATTCAATCCAGCATAATGAACCAAAAACCTTATAAAAAGCAAACACTAATTCAGTTTTTAATTGTCCCTCGGCCAAAAACCGTATAAAAAGCAATCACTGATGACATTTGCAAATATAATTTAATACCCATGCGAATATCCTCATCTGGATATTCTCATGGGTATCAAGAGCATGGCCCAAATATATCAGCCAGATACCACCAAACACTAATTCGGTTTTTAATTGTCCCTAGGCCAAAAACCGTCGCCATAGCAACACCGTGCGTCTGCGCTCGCATGTGGGTGAAAAATCGAACTCCTTTCGCCGTTTCGCCGAGAAATTAAAAATCATGACTTTCTTAAAATCCGGATCCTGCGGCTATTTTTTATTATTTCTTGACCAAATTGGGCTTGTAAGAATGCCTGATCTTTGAGCTTTCTAAAAATGCAAATTATTAGTCGAAATTGTCGGTACTTTTCCCGATGCGAGGATTAAAATCGAAAGTTCGTTTTTTTTTAGCCGAAAGTGACTTTTGTTTTAAAATCTTTAAAAAATATTAGAATATGTCCCCGAGATTTGAAATTGATATATTTTTACTCGCAATTGTCTGCTCTTTCCGGTCGTGTGATTTGTTTTTTTTCTACGACGTCTGAATAGTGCAGGAAAAAGGGGAAAAACGGTCGAAATCGCATAAAACATTAAATAACAAAAAAATAATTCAAATTTGTCTTGCCCCTTCTTGTCTTTGCCCCTTCTGTACGTTGTTTTTGTTCTTGTTGGTATTTAGGGATTATTCTTTTCCAGCCAGGGAAACGGTAGCTATAAGCCTGTATAGGCCAGCCCCCTGGCCTGAGTCGATTAGGTTAGATTAGATTAGGGCGGATATAACACCAAATATAAATTAAAAAGAACTTTGAAAATCACGATTTTGACACAAAATGGATGCCATATTTTATTTTGAAGTGGGTCACGTGATCTCTTTATATACTATAGATGTAATTATTCTTTTAATTTTTATTTAAAAAACTACCGAATATATTTTGCAGAAATTTTTTTCATATTTTTTATGGGATAATTTTTATATTTCCTAAAACTTTCGAAGCAATTTGCGAATTTAAAATTCCCTTAAAAATGTTTGAAAAATTAGGTCCCATACGGTTCAATGCATTTCCTTTTTTCAACACGGGTTCAGTCCAAAACTAATTAGATGGTATTATTCATTTACACTCCCATAGGTTCCACAGACCGTATGAACAACATACTAAAATTTCATTTTGATAAAGTCCTTTTTACGGCAGTGATCGTGCTAACGGCCAGACAGACAGAATGAACAAAGTCATAAACACTTTTCAACTATGTTGTAAAGTGTTAAAGATTGAAATATCTCGTTAATGGCTAGTCTCAGAATCATGGGGTGGGTCTTATTTCTTTTCATCGTCTGAAATTCCGTATAAAATAAGTATTTAATGAATGCACATGAGCCTACGCAGTCTTTTATTATACATTTTGACGATTGTTATGGGTCATTTCGTAAACATGAAAGATCAAACATGCATAAAGTATTAATTATGAAACACTTTTCCAACTGCAATGCAAATTTATTTAAACATCTCTAAAGTGCGATACATTCAGCGTTGATATTTTTAAAATTATCACAATACTACAATAATTTATTATATTTGAAAACTTTATCGAAGAAATGAACTTTATTCAAATGACGTCATTGAAATATAAATTGCCTGGCTCTATAAAAAAGTAGTAAAAATTTCATTCATAAACATTTATTCTATTCCTTTCATGCATCACAATACTACAATAATTTTTACTTAACAACTTAAAACCATGCAAGTAGGGGATTAGGGAGAGTTCAGCGGCACTTCAGAGGCGGTGAATCCCTATACTTTAACATGGGGAACCCTCCGAGGCCAGAAAATGAGTGCATCAACAGAGGCGGTGGTAAAGTCCCATGCTTTAACATAGGGGTTCTCAGAAGTCGGTGTGAGGCAGCACAGTTCCATAAGGTGACGTCACAGAAGAGAGTGGAGTTTATGACGTATATTGTTTTTTCTTTTTTAAGTGTTAATGTTTTAAAAATTTCGTAAATGCAAGTTTTTTTTCTTACATTTTTTCGCAAATGTAATTTTTTTACTTTTCAAAAACCACACTTGTGCCGTTTTCTCTATGGAAATTAACATAGGTTTTCGCACTTGTGCTATTTTTTAACGTTTTTTCACAAAAACATACTTTTTACTAACAAAATTTCGTAAATACAAGTTTTTTTTCTTAAATTTTTTCGCAAATGTAAGTTTTTTACTTTTCAAAAACCACACTTGTGCCGTTTTCTCTATGGGAATTAACATAGGTTTTCACAATTGTGCTATTTTTTAACGTTTTTTCACAAAAACGCGATTTTTACTAACAAAATTTCGTAAATGCAAGTTTTTTTCTTATATTTTTTCGCAAATGTAAGTTTTTTACTTTTCAAAAACCACACTTGTGCCGTTTTCTCTATGGGAATTAACATAGGTTTTCACACTTGTGCTATTTTTTAACGTTTTTTCACAAAAACGCGATTTTTACTAACAAAATTTCGTAAATACAAGTTTTTTTCTTATATTTTTTCGCAAATGTAATTTTTTTTACTTTTCAAAAACCACACTTGTGCCGTTTTCTCTATGGAAATTAACATAGGTTTTCACACTTGTGCTATTTTTTAACGTTTTTTCACAAAAACGCGATTTTTACTAACAAAATTTCGTAAATGCAAGTTTTTTTCTTATATTTTTTCGCAAATGTAAGTTTTTTACTTTTCAAAAACCACACTTGTGCCGTTTTCTCTATGGAAATTAACATAGGTTTTCGCACTTGTGCTATTTTTTAACGTTTTTTCACAAAAACATATTTTTTACTTGTAAAAAACTAACAAAAACGCGTTTTTAAAGTAGCAGAATCGCGTGAATTGGTGTTTTAAAGTAGCAGAATCGCGTGAATTGGTGTTTTAAAGTAGCAGAATCGCGTGAATTGGTGTTTTAAAGTAGCAGAATCGCGTGAATTGGTGTTTTAAAGTAGCAGAATCGCGTGAATTGATGTTTTAAAGTAGCAGAATCGCGTGAATTGGTGTTTTAAAGTAGCAGAATCGCGTGAATTGGTGTTTTAAAGTAGCAGAATTTCGAGAATCTCGGGAATTTCGAGAATCTCGGGAATTGGGTGTATGAGAGGGGATGTCTTTCCTCAACCATTCTGGGCTTGGATTTCAAAATTTTAATATTTGTAAACATAAATATTTTAAATAATAGCAGATACTTGTTTTCAACTATCCAAATGGGGTAAGGTCTTTTTAAGAAATTAGATGCTGTTAGAAAAATATATTATTTTTTTATTGTGGTCCCACCTCCACCCGGTGTATAGGATACACCGCCACAATTTCTTTTTTTTCTTTTTTCCTATTTTTTCCTTCTTTTTTTTTTCCTTCTTTCTCTTTTTTTCCTTTTTTTTATTTTTTTATTTTAAAATGTCCGTAGGCATAACTTGTAATGCCGTCCTCGAGTAAATATCTTTTGTCATCAATGGGTGACAAAGCCACCTTGTTCTGGCATACAGTGAATAGTTTATGATGACTACTATCAATTCTAATCTGTTCTTCCATGGTAGGTCTAACACTCAACAGGCATTGTCTATAGTCATTATGTGTAATTTTCCGTGCAACCACATGTGTAGAAACACCTTTAGCTCTTTTCTTTTCTCCAGCAGCTGATAGAATAGAGTACATTTTAGGTCTAAGTCCTATAAACTCTTGAATGGGGGTTGAATTCAGTTCATCTTTAAAATATCCAATACGCTTTTTATTGTCTTCACTGAAGAGGGGATGATCCTTGGGATAGTCAGAAAAATCATACAAGTGTTTATGCTGGTTCATATCTTCATAAATATCAGCAGTTTGGATTTCATAAGACAATGAATCAGTATCGGTGAAGAGAAGCGAAGCTTTTTCACCATATTGGCTTTTAATATGTTTATAATGAAACTCATACATCAGGAGTTTAGATAACTCCAAGATAGCAAAGCCAACGTATATAGGCCGGTTCATTAAAATGCAATTCCTTACACGTTCAACACCCACCAGATCTTCGCTAAAAATCCTGATAGCTCTAAAAGCTGGAGATGCCACCACCTTCAGGGCCCGCTTTGAAGAATTCACTAGTTCAATATTCACTCGATTTCGAAGATTCTCCATCGTTTTTCCAAACACAGCGTTATTAAGCAATTTAAAAAAGTCTTTCTCAAAATTAGTCTTTGCCTTCTTTCTTTCTTCTGTGTTAAATTGGATGTATTTCTCCAACCAGGGCTTCTGATTAAATTTTAAGGTCTTGTGAATTTTCTTGAGTCTTAAACCTAATGATAGGTATAGCTGAAGGTTCCGATAGTGAACAATATAACGTTTCTTGTCATGCAGATTGGGTACCAATTTCGTAGTACTAACAAAATGTCCATGATGTAACTGTTGAACTAGTCGTTCAGCATAGGGGGAGAGCATTTCTCGTTCAATCTTCACCCTTTCAGGGGCTAGAGGGTATTCATTATGATAATCATGTAAGGATTCAGGATACTCCAGATCCACTTCAAATATATAGCCCTCTTGGGTATTATCCTTTAGACTCATTATCCAGAATTCATTCAAATTTTCTGTAGATATCCATTCAAAGCCACCATAGGGCAGTGGTTGAGACATGGCCCAACCATATAGGTTATTAGCATCAAGATAGATAATGTGCTTATCAGGCTTAGAAGAATCGTAATTTTCCAAATAACGATTATTAGCCTCGGATCTACGCTGACTTATCATACATATGCCACCGCGGATTCCACGTTCTATAAACAGTAACATATTTTCATCTGTGAGTAGTTCCAGGGTTTGCTCAGTCATTTTCAAAGAGGCCTGCCAAGCCAGTCCAGGGGCGGTCATCATATGAGCGGCGTCTAAATCATAGTTCTTCTTGCAAATTTTTCGAAAATTCTCAAATACATCGGCTAATAGTAGCACATCTGTTTTCACATACAGGTCGTGATATTCTCCCAAGTTCTTTATGTTGAAGGTATCCCATACAGTTTGGGCATGCCGATAATCTTCACTCTTAATATCTTCTCCTTTAATATCATTATGAAATGCAGAAGGGGGAGGGAGTACATTTTCATCAAATTTTTGAAAGGATGTCATATAGCTATAGGGATATACTCCTTTCCTAATAAGAGCATTCTGTTGTACTATATCGGGGAAATGTTCTCTGAGAATATAAAATTTACTCAAGTCTAAATTGGAAACTGGCTTTTCCAGGGAAGCATTCAGAAACTGTAGGCTATCAATAAATTGTAAACAGACACGGGGCCCCTCTTTCTTTGAAATCTTAAAAGATATGTATTTTTCAATATTAGTGGCAATCACATCAATTTTATGGTCTTGCAATTTCCCAAAACTCAGCATAATATGATGAGAGTCATAATTTTTTAAATTATGAAACACTACAGGAATATTAATACTTTGTCTATAGTTAAGATTACAGGCATTATGCAGGGCACCTCTATAGGCTCCAGTCACGTGATTGTGATCACGCACACGATCTGTTTTCAGTTCACGATGGCACACGTTACAATGGGTAGCTCTTTCAAAGTCAACTTCATTCTCTTTAGTCATTCGTAGTGGTTTAACATAACGTAATTTTTCTCCAAGATACTGTTTCTCCATTATCAAGTTGTTAAGAAAATGATTCACAGGGTCGATACCTCGATACACAGTAGCTTGTTTCAGGCATTTTCCATCAGGCCCTATAATAACATAAGCATATCCACAAGGTTCATGAATCGCTAGTCTATGCGTGTAAGATCTAATATTCGAGGGTTTAGTAGTGTCTTCTTTAACGATCAGGGCTTCAAAGTCAGCATAAATGATGAAAGGGATAGAATGCTGATACTGTTTGTTCGTGAATTGGAGATATTTCTGATCTTCCGAGGGCATTTTAATGCGCTGAGGTGCATGTTCTTTGCAATATTGAGCATGATCTTGCAAAAGATCGTCTCTACTGTAACGATGTAAACATCTATAACATATATATTGGGCTCCATTGTGCTTAGTTATATCTCCCAGCAAGCGTGACATATTCCTTATGAGAGTATAGTGTTGCTTATCTTCATCACTAATCAGCAGGAGATTCACACAGTCTTCATCTTCACGTTTGGATATATGCAAAGGAAAAATATCTTCATCTTCGTATCCATATACATTTATTCGTATATTATTCAATTTTTCAATCTGAGGAATCTTCACAACTGAGATAGGGTATTGAATATCTCCAAGTTTAATGTCATTTTCAAAACTTTTATAATGTGACACTCTTTCAGGCTTATATTCACGGTATATATAGTATTTGTGGGCTAATAGGCACCACACCAGGCATTTCTCGTCTTCATTTCGAATATTGAGTAAAGCTTTCTTGGCTGCAAGTTTTGTTGGCAAGGGTATATAGCTAGAAGCTGCAAGAGGCTTATACTTTGCACAGAAAACATCTATCTTTCGCATCTTTTGTAAAGTCCATCCAGAGCCTCGGCTGACAAATTCTTCGAATAACTTCAAGATTTGTGAAAAAGCTTCTTCAGCATTGTTGGGAGGGGTATCATCACGAAGTTCTGTCACAACATCTGTTCTAAAATATGAGCTGGATACCTGTTGGCCATTTGCAACGTCACGAATAAATTGCACATCCGCAATAAGATACCACTTAATAGATCTGTATGCATCAAGTTCGTCTTTTAATATCTTCAATAGCTGAGGGCGAATTTCATCAAAACATAGCATAAGATCCCTCTCTACACTTTCAGTAGGTTCCAGAGTGTGTACAGAGAATACATCTAAACCCTTCTTCTTCTTCGCTGCAATCTTGGGGCGCTTATTAGAAGTTGAGGCTAAAGCAGGAGCTTTTCTCTTTTTAGAACCATGTTCAATACGCTGATGGCGCAGGGCATCACTTTTCTTGCTGAATATAAGTTCACAATGCATGCATTTCACACCATCCTTCAGATGAAGTAACAGGTGGCGCTTCAGGTTATCTCGTCTAGTAAACTGTATGGAGCATTGAGTGCATTCAAACACTTTAACGGGAGAATGCATATTCGCATGTCTAGCCAAGTCTTCCTTACGAACAAATGCACGTTCGCATACTTTACATCGATAAGTCAAGGCATCATCGTCAGAATGAATCTTCATATGTCTTGCTAAGGCATCTTTTCTGGAAAAGTGCTTATTACAAGATAAACACACCTGCAAGAGATAAAAAAATACAAGACCTTAGTATAAACACGCTATTCTCGGTAACAATGTAATACATTTCAGATGTATATATATCATTACAAATGTATATAAAGTAATCGCTAATCCATTATACTATCCCCATTAGAAATAATAAAATTCCTGGATTAAAGAATATATCCATATAAGAATATATCCATACAGGACATTTCATGTAAGATCCCCAAGACATTTCATTAAATTCATAAAAACACTCATTAAAAAGTTGTTACGCATCATAAAAATACAAAGTTTAATAAAATAATAGAATAAAATCACATTAAAACAAGTACTTACATGTCCAATCCTGTTCAAAGAGGGTGTATTACGCATAATAACGTCAGTAACGGTAGGGATAGTACCTCCGATATTACTTTCTAAGGCAAACATACTCGCAGAGCAACTTCAAACACGACTTAACAGCACGAAACTCACAACAGAAATGATAAAATCGCTGCTTAAAGACCACCTACATCCATTCATAAAAAATAGTTCCTGGTGTATCCTTCCGCCAAGGTCACCCCAAGGTTATCTCTAAAGAGTTCTTGATGTATCCGTAAGCCAAGGGCATGCCAAGGTCACATGATAGTTATATCACGGTTACCGCTAGATTTACAACACGCGAATGTAATTATGCACACATCCGATAAAAAATAAACAATTCATTCAACATCGCAATCGATTATATCCTTTTTTAATAATTGTAATCGATACATTAAATAGATTCACATCTTATAAAATAATAGATTTTAATAAAATAATGAAAGAAAATCCATTTGCGAGACCCCCTAAAACCTCCAATCGTTATGCAATACAACAACGCGCAAGCATAAAAACCCCCGAATAACATACTCCTCTCTCCCCCACCCTCCCCGAGACACCAACACTCACTTCCCCATACACTAAACGTAACCCATAGCAACCGGAATCCATAATAAAACATTCACCTTCACCCCCAACGTACATCCAAATACACAGTCATTCAACGTGAAACCCGTATTTTTACAGCAAAAATCACTTTACAGGGATTCATAGAACAAAAATCCCTAAAAAATCAACAAATTCACCCAGAAACTAGCTAAAACCCTCAAATTACTTATAATTATCGTCTACATATGCTATATAACCATTTACAACCTTAAAAAGGTGAGTATGCTAGTAGTAAAGAAAGGTGGGTTCGCCAGAATGCGGTTAGAGCAATGCCGCCTAAAAATAGTTTCTGGAAAGAAAAAATAAATATTTTTTGGTATTTCCAGAAAGTATCCTCTATGTAATATTTTGGTAAAATTAAAAAGTTTTTAAAAAATTTTAAAAACTCAATTTTTTATTAATTTTCTCAAAATTCCTAATTTTCCTATTAGTATCCCTTTTCGCCGCTAGGGGGCGGTTATGGTTGCATACCGCCTTCGCAGGTGTTGCCACCTCCAAAACAGTTTCTCCCATACTTAGAAAAAATCCCATTTAAAAAATTATTTCTAAGTTCCATCTCCATAGTTCCACTTTTCGCCGATAGGGGACGCTGATGACATTGCTCCGCCACAGCCGGTACTGCCATCCCCCAAAAAGTTTCTTCCATACTTAGAAAAAAATCTCATTTAAAAAATTATTTCTCCCCCAAACCCCTCGTACAAGACTACGACATCGTTGCCACCCGACAAAAAGTTTCTCCAAAATTTTTACCCCCATTTTTTTTCATTTTCTCCCCTTTTACACCCCCGTCCAGGATTACGGAATTCAAGATGGCGACCATTTTGCTCCGCGCTCCGCCGCTGCCGGTGAACTCTCCTTTCTTTACTACTAGCATACTCACCTTTTTAAGGTTGTAAATGGTTATATAGCATATGTAGACGATAATTATAAGTAATTTGAGGGTTTTAGCTAGTTTCTGGGTGAATTTGTTGATTTTTTAGGGATTTTTGTTCTATGAATCCCTGTAAAGTGATTTTTGCTGTAAAAATACGGGTTTCACGTTGAATGACTGTGTATTTGGATGTACGTTGGGGGTGAAGGTGAATGTTTTATTATGGATTCCGGTTGCTATGGGTTACGTTTAGTGTATGGGGAAGTGAGTGTTGGTGTCTCGGGGAGGGTGGGGGAGAGAGGAGTATGTTATTCGGGGGTTTTTATGCTTGCGCGTTGTTGTATTGCATAACGATTGGAGGTTTTAGGGGGTCTCGCAAATGGATTTTCTTTCATTATTTTATTAAAATCTATTATTTTATAAGATGTGAATCTATTTAATGTATCGATTACAATTATTAAAAAAGGATATAATCGATTGCGATGTTGAATGAATTGTTTATTTTTTATCGGATGTGTGCATAATTACATTCGCGTGTTGTAAATCTAGCGGTAACCGTGATATAACTATCATGTGACCTTGGCATGCCCTTGGCTTACGGATACATCAAGAACTCTTTAGAGATAACCTTGGGGTGACCTTGGCGGAAGGATACACCAGGAACTATTTTTTATGAATGGATGTAGGTGGTCTTTAAGCAGCGATTTTATCATTTCTGTTGTGAGTTTCGTGCTGTTAAGTCGTGTTTGAAGTTGCTCTGCGAGTATGTTTGCCTTAGAAAGTAATATCGGAGGTACTATCCCTACCGTTACTGACGTTATTATGCGTAATACACCCTCTTTGAACAGGATTGGACATGTAAGTACTTGTTTTAATGTGATTTTATTCTATTATTTTATTAAACTTTGTATTTTTATGATGCGTAACAACTTTTTAATGAGTGTTTTTATGAATTTAATGAAATGTCTTGGGGATCTTACATGAAATGTCCTGTATGGATATATTCTTATATGGATATATTCTTTAATCCAGGAATTTTATTATTTCTAATGGGGATAGTATAATGGATTAGCGATTACTTTATATACATTTGTAATGATATATATACATCTGAAATGTATTACATTGTTACCGAGAATAGCGTGTTTATACTAAGGTCTTGTATTTTTTTATCTCTTGCAGGTGTGTTTATCTTGTAATAAGCACTTTTCCAGAAAAGATGCCTTAGCAAGACATATGAAGATTCATTCTGACGATGATGTCTTGACTTATCGATGTAAAGTATGCGAACGTGCATTTGTTCGTAAGGAAGACTTGGCTAGACATGCGAATATGCATTCTCCCGTTAAAGTGTTTGAATGCACTCAATGCTCCATACAGTTTACTAGACGAGATAACCTGAAGCGCCACCTGTTACTTCATCTGAAGGATGGTGTGAAATGCATGCATTGTGAACTTATATTCAGCAAGAAAAGTGATGCCCTGCGCCATCAGCGTATTGAACATGGTTCTAAAAAGAGAAAAGCTCCTGCTTTAGCCTCAACTTCTAATAAGCGCCCCAAGATTGCAGCGAAGAAGAAGAAGGGTTTAGATGTATTCTCTGTACACACTCTGGAACCTACTGAAAGTGTAGAGAGGGATCTTATGCTATGTTTTGATGAAATTCGCCCTCAGCTATTGAAGATATTAAAAGACGAACTTGATGCATACAGATCTATTAAGTGGTATCTTATTGCGGATGTGCAATTTATTCGTGACGTTGCAAATGGCCAACAGGTATCCAGCTCATATTTTAGAACAGATGTTGTGACAGAACTTCGTGATGATACCCCTCCCAACAATGCTGAAGAAGCTTTTTCACAAATCTTGAAGTTATTCGAAGAATTTGTCAGCCGAGGCTCTGGATGGACTTTACAAAAGATGCGAAAGATAGATGTTTTCTGTGCAAAGTATAAGCCTCTTGCAGCTTCTAGCTATATACCCTTGCCAACAAAACTTGCAGCCAAGAAAGCTTTACTCAATATTCGAAATGAAGACGAGAAATGCCTGGTGTGGTGCCTATTAGCCCACAAATACTATATATCCCGTGAATATAAGCCTGAAAGAGTGTCACATTATAAAAGTTTTGAAAATGACATTAAACTTGGAGATATTCAATACCCTATCTCAGTTGTGAAGATTCCTCAGATTGAAAAATTGAATAATATACGAATAAATGTATATGGATACGAAGATGAAGATATTTTTCCTTTGCATATATCCAAACGTGAAGATGAAGACTGTGTGAATCTCCTGCTGATTAGTGATGAAGATAAGCAACACTATACTCTCATAAGGAATATGTCACGCTTGCTGGGAGATATAACTAAGCACAATGGAGCCCAATATATATGTTATAGATGTTTACATCGTTACAGTAGAGACGATCTTTTGCAAGATCATGCTCAATATTGCAAAGAACATGAACCTCAGCGCATTAAAATGCCCTCGGAAGATCAGAAATTTCTCCAATTCACGAACAAACAGTATCAGCATTCTATCCCTTTCATCATTTATGCTGACTTTGAAGCCCTGATCGTTAAAGAAGACACTACTAAACCCTCGAATATTAGATCTTACACGCATAGACTAGCGATTCATGAACCTTGTGGATATGCTTATGTTATTATAGGGCCTGATGGAAAATGCCTGAAACAAGCTACTGTGTATCGAGGTATCGACCCTGTGAATCATTTTCTTAACAACTTGATAATGGAGAAACAGTATCTTGGAGAAAAATTACGTTATGTTAAACCACTACGAATGACTAAAGAGAATGAAGTTGACTTTGAAAGAGCTACCCATTGTAACGTGTGCCATCGTGAACTGAAAACAGATCGTGTGCGTGATCACAATCACGTGACTGGAGCCTATAGAGGTGCCCTGCATAATGCCTGTAATCTTAACTATAGACAAAGTATTAATATTCCTGTAGTGTTTCATAATTTAAAAAATTATGACTCTCATCATATTATGCTGAGTTTTGGGAAATTGCAAGACCATAAAATTGATGTGATTGCCACTAATATTGAAAAATACATATCTTTTAAGATTTCAAAGAAAGAGGGGCCCCGTGTCTGTTTACAATTTATTGATAGCCTACAGTTTCTGAATGCTTCCCTGGAAAAGCTAGTTTCCAATTTAGACTTGAGTAAATTTTATATTCTCAGAGAACATTTCCCCGATATAGTACAACAGAATGCTCTTATTAGGAAAGGAGTATATCCCTATAGCTATATGACATCCTTTCAAAAATTTGATGAAAATGTACTCCCTCCCCCTTCTGCATTTCATAATGATATTAAAGAAGATATTAAGAGTGAAGATTATCGGCATGCCCAAACTGTATGGGATACCTTCAACATAAAGAACTTGGGAGAATATCACGACCTGTATGTGAAAACAGATGTGCTACTATTAGCCGATGTATTTGAGAATTTTCGAAAAATTTGCAAGAAGAACTATGATTTAGACGCCGCTCATATGATGACCGCCCCTGGACTGGCTTGGCAGGCCTCTTTGAAAATGACTGAGCAAACCCTGGAACTACTCACAGATGAAAATATGTTACTGTTTATAGAACGTGGAATCCGCGGTGGCATATGTATGATAAGTCAGCGTAGATCCGAGGCTAATAATCGTTATTTGGAAAATTACGATTCTTCTAAGCCTGATAAGCACATTATCTATCTTGATGCTAATAACCTATATGGTTGGGCCATGTCTCAACCACTGCCCTATGGTGGCTTTGAATGGATATCTACAGAAAATTTGAATGAATTCTGGATAATGAGTCTAAAGGATAATACCCAAGAGGGCTATATATTTGAAGTGGATCTGGAGTATCCTGAATCCTTACATGATTATCATAATGAATACCCTCTAGCCCCTGAAAGGGTTAAGATTGAACGAGAAATGCTCTCCCCCTATGCTGAACGACTAGTTCAACAGTTACATCATGGACATTTTGTTAGTACTACGAAATTGGTACCCAATCTGCATGACAAGAAACATTATATTGTTCACTATCGGAACCTTCAGCTATACCTATCATTAGGTTTAAGACTCAAGAAAATTCACAAGACCTTAAAATTTAATCAGAAGCCCTGGTTGGAGAAATACATCCAATTTAACACAGAAGAAAGAAAGAAGGCAAAGACTAATTTTGAGAAAGACTTTTTTAAATTGCTTAATAACGCTGTGTTTGGAAAAACGATGGAGAATCTTCGAAATCGAGTGAATATTGAACTAGTGAATTCTTCAAAGCGGGCCCTGAAGGTGGTGGCATCTCCAGCTTTTAGAGCTATCAGGATTTTTAGCGAAGATCTGGTGGGTGTTGAACGTGTAAGGAATTGCATTTTAATGAACCGGCCTATATACGTTGGCTTTGCTATCTTGGAGTTATCTAAACTCCTGATGTATGAGTTTCATTATAAACATATTAAAAGCCAATATGGTGAAAAAGCTTCGCTTCTCTTCACCGATACTGATTCATTGTCTTATGAAATCCAAACTGCTGATATTTATGAAGATATGAACCAGCATAAACACTTGTATGATTTTTCTGACTATCCCAAGGATCATCCCCTCTTCAGTGAAGACAATAAAAAGCGTATTGGATATTTTAAAGATGAACTGAATTCAACCCCCATTCAAGAGTTTATAGGACTTAGACCTAAAATGTACTCTATTCTATCAGCTGCTGGAGAAAAGAAAAGAGCTAAAGGTGTTTCTACACATGTGGTTGCACGGAAAATTACACATAATGACTATAGACAATGCCTGTTTAGTGTTAGACCTACCATGGAAGAACAGATTAGAATTGATAGTAGTCATCATAAACTATTCACTGTATGCCAGAACAAGGTGGCTTTGTCACCCATTGATGACAAAAGATATTTACTCGAGGACGGCATTACAAGTTATGCCTACGGACATTTTAAAATAAAAAAATAAAAAAAAGGAAAAAAAGAGAAAGAAGGAAAAAAAAAAGAAGGAAAAAATAGGAAAAAAGAAAAAAAAGAAATTGTGGCGGTGTATCCTATACACCGGGTGGAGGTGGGACCACAATAAAAAAATAATATATTTTTCTAACAGCATCTAATTTCTTAAAAAGACCTTACCCCATTTGGATAGTTGAAAACAAGTATCTGCTATTATTTAAAATATTTATGTTTACAAATATTAAAATTTTGAAATCCAAGCCCAGAATGGTTGAGGAAAGACATCCCCTCTCATACACCCAATTCCCGAGATTCTCGAAATTCCCGAGATTCTCGAAATTCTGCTACTTTAAAACACCAATTCACGCGATTCTGCTACTTTAAAACACCAATTCACGCGATTCTGCTACTTTAAAACATCAATTCACGCGATTCTGCTACTTTAAAACACCAATTCACGCGATTCTGCTACTTTAAAACACCAATTCACGCGATTCTGCTACTTTAAAACACCAATTCACGCGATTCTGCTACTTTAAAACACCAATTCACGCGATTCTGCTACTTTAAAAACGCGTTTTTGTTAGTTTTTTACAAGTAAAAAATATGTTTTTGTGAAAAAACGTTAAAAAATAGCACAAGTGCGAAAACCTATGTTAATTTCCATAGAGAAAACGGCACAAGTGTGGTTTTTGAAAAGTAAAAAACTTACATTTGCGAAAAAATATAAGAAAAAAACTTGCATTTACGAAATTTTGTTAGTAAAAATCGCGTTTTTGTGAAAAAACGTTAAAAAATAGCACAAGTGTGAAAACCTATGTTAATTTCCATAGAGAAAACGGCACAAGTGTGGTTTTTGAAAAGTAAAAAAAATTACATTTGCGAAAAAATATAAGAAAAAAACTTGTATTTACGAAATTTTGTTAGTAAAAATCGCGTTTTTGTGAAAAAACGTTAAAAAATAGCACAAGTGCGAAAACCTATGTTAATTTCCATAGAGAAAACGGCACAAGTGTGGTTTTTGAAAAGTAAAAAAATTACATTTGCGAAAAAATGTAAGAAAAAAAACTTGCATTTACGAAATTTTTAAAACATTAACACTTAAAAAAGAAAAAACAATATACGTCATAAACTCCACTCTCTTCTGTGACGTCACCTTATGGAACTGTGCTGCCTCACACCGACTTCTGAGAACCCCTATGTTAAAGCATGGGACTTTACCACCGCCTCTGTTGATGCACTCATTTTCTGGCCTCGGAGGGTTCCCCATGTTAAAGTATAGGGATTCACCGCCTCTGAAGTGCCGCTGAACTCTCCCTAATCCCCTACTTGCATGGTTTTAAGTTGTTAAGTAAAAATTATTGTAGTATTGTGATGCATGAAAGGAATAGAATAAATGTTTATGAATGAAATTTTTACTACTTTTTTATAGAGCCAGGCAATTTATATTTCAATGACGTCATTTGAATAAAGTTCATTTCTTCGATAAAGTTTTCAAATATAATAAATTATTGTAGTATTGTGATAATTTTAAAAATATCAACGCTGAATGTATCGCACTTTAGAGATGTTTAAATAAATTTGCATTGCAGTTGGAAAAGTGTTTCATAATTAATACTTTATGCATGTTTGATCTTTCATGTTTACGAAATGACCCATAACAATCGTCAAAATGTATAATAAAAGACTGCGTAGGCTCATGTGCATTCATTAAATACTTATTTTATACGGAATTTCAGACGATGAAAAGAAATAAGACCCACCCCATGATTCTGAGACTAGCCATTAACGAGATATTTCAATCTTTAACACTTTACAACATAGTTGAAAAGTGTTTATGACTTTGTTCATTCTGTCTGTCTGGCCGTTAGCACGATCACTGCCGTAAAAAGGACTTTATCAAAATGAAATTTTAGTATGTTGTTCATACGGTCTGTGGAACCTATGGGAGTGTAAATGAATAATACCATCTAATTAGTTTTGGACTGAACCCGTGTTGAAAAAAGGAAATGCATTGAACCGTATGGGACCTAATTTTTCAAACATTTTTAAGGGAATTTTAAATTCGCAAATTGCTTCGAAAGTTTTAGGAAATATAAAAATTATCCCATAAAAAATATGAAAAAAATTTCTGCAAAATATATTCGGTAGTTTTTTAAATAAAAATTAAAAGAATAATTACATCTATAGTATATAAAGAGATCACGTGACCCACTTCAAAATAAAATATGGCATCCATTTTGTGTCAAAATCGTGATTTTCAAAGTTCTTTTTAATTTATATTTGGTGTTATATCCGCCCTAATCTAATCTAACCTAATCGACTCAGGCCAGGGGGCTGGCCTATACAGGCTTATAGCTACCGTTTCCCTGGCTGGAAAAGAATAATCCCTAAATACCAACAAGAACAAAAACAACGTACAGAAGGGGCAAAGACAAGCTCCCGAAAATTTCCACAAGTCTACCAAATCCGCACAATACCCAAGTCGAAATTTATGAACAAAAACAAAAGACAAGCCGGGCCAGGGCGGTTAGAAAAGCCCAATAGAACTTCTGCTTCATCTATACAGGCTTATAGCTGCCGAGCAAAGCAGTCAATAAACATCATATTTTATTCTATAAGGGTAGGAAAACACTAAAATTTTAAGACAACATAAAAAGAAAGTCAAATATATAACAAATTCCCTTGTATAATACTATTAACAAAATTCCATGAGATCCACCCTATAATCCAGATATGATAAACCCTTTCCCACTTCTCAGAAACATATACCAATGGATTAAAAATGCAAAAGCCAGCTATCGAGAACCAAAGGTGTCCTCCCGATGCCTGCCTCCGCAAACAGGCTCAGAAGCAACAAAACCAAATATTCCAAACTACGAGTATAATCGAACATAAAGGCCTAATACATTCTCCAAAATTAACAAATAAATAAACAGAAAATACCACTATCCAATACCCTTGAAGACGTTAAGAAAAAACCCCTCGGAATCCGTCAAAATCGTCATCCAAAATAATTTATATAAATTAGCACTCATACGCCAAATTCCCCTTTTTTTTTCATCAACACCTCACACATCCCAACCCGTCACAAAACCAGAGAATACAATAAAAAGAAAAAGAAAGAACCCCCCATACAAAACAACTAAAAATTGGTACTACCAATCTCAACCAAATAGAATAAACTGCAAACCAAAAGGCGCATTGTAAACAACGAAGTTGTAAACAACGAAGAGCACAAGATATCTTTATTTATCAGGCAAACAATTACCCCTTAGAGGGTCGAAACTCCCAACCTTACGTATAACCATACCAAATTGATAAGAGCATATATAACCATAAAGAAAAAAAAAACCACTTCCTTATTTCATAAACCATCTCCCGACCATCAAGAAGAGAAACACCCTCAGCTACATCCTAGTCAACTTAAGATTTTAAAGATATACTCAAAAACCAAACTTAACCCTCCTCGGCGTATTATAATACCCCGTTACGAATTAAAATCTGTAAAATAAACGAACCATATCCAATTTTCGTCTTCGTCACTCATTATTTAAAAACATATAATAATAATAACTCCGGATACCAATTTTGAGAGCAGGAAAATAGCAGAACAAAACACATTTTCCATCTTAATCATAGATTGTAAAAAACATCTAAAGACAAAAACTCCAAATAGCAGTTTTAAGAAGCAGGAAAAATAACGATCCATATATTCTAAAACATATCTTCAATTGTACAACTCATCACTTCCCATATTCCACATGTCTTTGGTAGATCATTTTGGAAAGAAGAATTATTGCGACATGAGTGGTCGAAAAACTCTTTTCATGAAACATAATACAATTAGTACGTTTAAAGTTGGCGGTACAAGTACCACTATCATGATTTCATTAACACTTTCAAGAATAACCGGGCTCTGTTTTTCAAACGGGTAAAGTCTGAACGGGATTCAAACAGCCTACCCTCTACACCTGCTCTTTGGACCTCAGAATGATCACTGGTCAAGTCCTGTGCCCCGGAATACCTTTAGCCAAAAGGGAGGAAAGCTTGGAATGCTCCAAGTCCTCAATCCTATTCTTTATATCTTTTATTAGGTGATTGAATTCCTGTCTCAGAACATTTTTATTCCTTAATTCAGTTTTCAAAGTATTAAGTTCCTGTAACTCTCCAGCAGAAGCCCGAATCATCATCGTCCTCGTTGAGTCGTTCTGCAAATCCTGAATCCTAATCTCTTTCTGTTCAACCTCAATCCTCGAGTTAGTTAGCTCCGATTCCAGTACTCCATTTCCATGGGTGACATTTCTAACCATATCATTCATTCCCTTCCTTCAGGTCATCGGAAACCGCTTTCAGAAACCCATCCCTTTTTCCCAATTTACCATCCAACTCAGATCTCAAATTCCTTATCCACGTCCCGATTTCCTGCTTGCCTAAATGTCTGGAGCTCTTTTTCAAATTCCAATCATTTTTTCTCAAGATCTTGAACCCGAGTCCCACCCATGGAGAGATCTTTTCTTAAAGAAGCTATCTCCTCCTGCAATAGCGATTGATTGCCCCTGCTAGCATCCAAACTTTTGTTCGAGCTTTCGTTTTTCGCTCTCATATCACTTGTCCTAAGAACAGCAGCCAAAGTCGCTTTAGCTGAAAGGTCTATAATTTCAACCAGGGGCTCAAGAATCTGAGTGAGCACAATAGATGGTTTTTTCATGGCATATTATACCTTTAGATTTTCTATCACAGAAATCGCTTCTTGATAAGGAAAGTAATTCCTGGGATCACTATCATCCCTCACAAACATAAAAATCTGATGTGGGCAGCACATGACTTTCCCTGCAGACCTAAATCCACGTTCTCTTTATTTTAATTAAATTTAATTCACTTTTAATTCAATTTTCGTTCTCATTTGGTAACTGGATTTATTTTCAAAGGTGGCTTAGAGAAAATACGAAAAAACTAAAATATCTCGAGAACGGCTAGATCTACTGTAATGGGGTTGGTCTTATTCTTTTCTTCGTTAAAAAATTACATATAAAACAAGCATTTAATGGATATATTTGAGCATACGTAGTTTTTTATTTTAGATTTTGTCGATTTTTGCGGGCCATTTTGCAAAAAAAAGGCAGGTTATTTTTTTCCGAATCATACCAAAATCTATTGAGCGCCAGAGTAACCCTCAAGCGACTTATCTACCGAATTTTGTGAAATTCGGTCCATTAGTTTTTTAGCTAGAGTGGATACAGGCTTTTGCGGGCCATTTCGCAAAAAAAAGGTGGGTTCTTTTATCCCGAATCGTACCCCAAACTAATCAGCACCAGATTCACCCACAAGTGACTTACCTACCAAATTTTATGAAATTCGGTCAATTAGTTTTTGAGTTAGAGTGGATACAAAATCTGCACAGACAGACATACACACACACAGACGTCACGCTAAAAATAGTTTTTTCGTTGTCTTTTTTCCTGTGGCACTATGTGCGAGGAGTCCTGAGGGGGTGCCTGGGGGTTTAGTCCGAGGGCCTTTTGCCTCCAAGGGGGTATCTGATTTTTTGGGGGAGGGGGGGGCATACCCCGGTGCCTTTCCTCTGTTCCAGGGGTTCTTCGGGCATTGCCTGAAGTTCGCCGGGTGGTCTCCATTACAATTTGCACACGTTGCCTTCTCTGTCCTGAGTCTCTGGCAGTCCCGTGTGAAGTGTTCTTCAGCACACTTCAGGCACTTTGGTGGCATACTGCAGTTCTCAGAGGAGTGGTTGAACTGCTGGCACCGGTAGCAAATTTTGAAGCCCCGTGATCTGAAGGCCTTCACAGCCAAGTATCCTAACCTTGTCAGTCTGTAAATCCTCTGCCAGTCTTCCGTGGGCCTAAGGCTGAGTAAGAAGATCGGTAGGGGGAATCTCGTTTTAGTGTTTCTCAGTTGAGAAACCCGGACTACATCTAATCCCATGGATGTTAGAGTAAGTTTTATTTCCTCAATGTTATAGTTTGCTGGTAGCCCCTTCAAAACTACCTTTTTGGGCCTTTCTGTTTTCAAGTTTAAGCTGTGGAAGGGGATTTTCTCACTCTCGGGCTGGCATTAAAATCGCGAGCTAAAGTTGTTCTCGCGAGGCATTGTTCTCAAGGATTGTGGACTCGCCGGGGAGGACGAATCAGGAGTCACCATTTCACTTTGGAATTGCCAAGGCAATAACCAAGGTGAAACAGAGTCGCCATCTATCATCGCCCGGTGAATTAGGCTAAGAAACTCCTTGTGGAGTTGTATATCTTGGGCGCTTCCAACTTGGAGCCGAAGTTCCAAAAAGAAGATGTTTAGGTCTTCTTTTCCTGGGATAGGAAGATGTGCCCAATATATATGTGTATCTCTCTCCTTACCGTGGTTCTATATGTGCATTTCCTCCTCCAGAGAGTCCACGTCACACCGATCTAGTAATCAGACTTCTTGTTTCCGCTCGATCCATAATCCTCTTCTTAATCCGGCTTTTGGCTAGGAATGCAGACTTCTTGTCTGCGCGCTTCAACTATCCCCGTGCTTGATTAATCATTTATTTTTTTTTATTTCTGGCACTACACTTTCAATAAAATATATACACGAGTTTTTTTAAGTTAGTTCGTTATGTACCTTTTCCTTCTCACTCGCATATACACTGAAGAATTTTCTAGTAAATAATACATCTTCAGAACGCTAGCTAGTGACTACGGTATAAATGAGTAGTATTGTACACTCACTTAAAATCACTTAAAGTACACTTTAGCAAATGAAATCTTTAAACATATATTGTTATCCAAGTATTCTAAATAACTCTTTTTTCAGCACAAAGGTAAATTTTGATGTTTAATGGGTTTAGTTTCAACTTTTATTGGCCATCATCGCCCGTTTATGGTAAAAATATTGTCTTTACATTTTTGCGCATTCTACTACGCAGACTGTTTATTGACGGTCGTGCCCATGCTCTATTGTCAGTCACCCAGGAATGCCATCGGTTGCATTCGCCGTAAATCAAAACCATCCTCACAGAGTTCGGCATGACTGAACAGCGCCATCATTCAAACTCTAGTTAGGCAGCAGAGTTATTTGAATACAAACTGGGAAGAGACCTGCGACCTAGAATGACGTAATACCTTTACCGAAATATCTTCAGAAAATAAATTTGAAGAAGTGCTGAAAGTTTTAGCAACCGAAGGTAATGTGTTGTTGTTGTTGAGACCCAGACCGTCCGACCTACTAGAAAGGAGAAGTTAATGTGTGGATGCCCCCCCCCCTTTATTTCCCGATGAAAATTTTAATGAATGACAACTATGTCAAATTGGATCGTATTATAGCCAAAGTTTTGTTCAGTTATACTAAATACGATATGGGTATCATTTTTGTAATTTGGACATTAAGAGAATTTTTAGGCATCTTCATTTATTAAGTAAGGTGCAAGTAAACTGGATTAGCTTTTGAAAAAAATAGAGTCCAATAAAAATAATGTACCAAACCCTGTCCAAATGAGATGTTACCAGTGACACTTATGCAAAGAGAATGAATAAATGGAATCACTTTCAGGAAGATCCGCGTCGGTGACCCTTTCCACCCTGGAACCTGGATGGGACCCGTGTGCAGCCGGCAGCACTTCAACAGCATTCGGATGTACCTGGAGATTGCTCGACAGGAAGGGGCTCGATTTCTTACCGGAGACCAGGAGGAACTCACGCTCTCCAACGAAAACAAAGACGTGAGTTTATCTACCACTTTGTGACATACTATTGTTTTCTCAACATTGCTTATATAGAACGACTCGTTTAAATGGGTGACGTCACCATTAAATGTCCAGCTCGTAATGATGTGCGTCTAACGGGTTTCAGCCTGGGTGGCTCCTGTATATATAAGCAAACACCGTTTTGACTCCAACCGGTCCAGCAGCTATCGTCTGCCTGTGTTATTTCAATGGCGCGGCCAGGTTATGGGGCCGATGTTGGATACGTCATTTAGGTGTAAAACAGGTGCTTCTGCTTTCAAAAGATGGTACCCATCATTCGTCTAGAATGTTTGAATTTTCTCGAGGAACCCTCTTTATACGAGAAAGTAACCCCCTTTCGGTTATGTCGCCTCAACTGGGGTGCGCCAGCCCTCCTATTTAAGAGTCTTACCGGGTTCGATACTCAGTTTGGCTGCAATGGTGGCTTCGGATGTAGAACACTCAAAATGAACAAAAATGCCTTCTGATGCCACCGCATCCTAAGGTAGAAGCGAATTCCTTTCCGATGACCGGGACGTCATCCGACTCACTAGGAGACTTGTCAGCTGCTGACATCTCTTTTTCAAAAGCTGGGAGGTGAGTTCCGCAGAGTCATTTTCTAAAGGCAATACTAAATGAATACTGTATTAAAGAAATTGAATGAATACTGTATTAAAGGAATTAAATGAATACTGTATTAAAGGAATTAAATGAATATTGTATTAAATGAATAACTGTTCATCCGCAACTGAGTTGTTGTTGTTGAGACCCAGACCGTCCGACCTACTAGAAAGGTGTAAGGTAACTGTTTGGATGGCCGGGACTGAGTGATCCGCAACTGAGTGTCATTCTTTTTTTCAGGGTTACTTCGTAGGTCCGGTGGTGCTGACAGGTCTTTCGGACAATAGCAGGTGCATGCAGGAGGAGATCTTCGGCCCAGTCACTTGCGTCCTCCCTTTCCAAGGGGAGGAGGAGATCATTCTCAGAGCCAATTCTGTCCGATACGGTCTGTCCGCCAGCATCTGGTCGAGGGACATCGGACGCATACACTCCATAGCGCCAAGACTCGAGGTAAACATTCCACGAACTACAATAACCTCTGACTCTGAAGGGACTCGCACGCGATCTGTAGAATGTCTCGAATCAAACCTTCATTTAACCTGCGGCAGCAAAGACATCTATCAAAGATGCCACACGAGCCAAATCCGAATTATAAGAACAGAGGAAGAGCTAGCTTTTGCTCAGTGATTATAATGTCGGTCTACGGTGCATCAGGTCCCTGGTTCGGGGCCCGGCGACGCACAATCGCCACAATGATGACTGGACTTTTGAAAGACGCAACCTTCTCCAACGACTTCGCCTCTCAGCACGAGATGGCAGCACCACAAGGAGTCAGAAGCCTTGACACTCCCTTCCTGGTTGACCACAACTGTCCGTCACGCCGAGGCAACACGCCTCCCGGCCCTGACGTCACGCCGAGGCGACACGCCTCTCGGCCTCCTCATCAGCGAGGGGAGTGTGCGGCAGCAAAGACATCTATCAAAGATGCCACACGAGCCAAATCCGAATTATAAGAACAGAGGAAGAGCTAGCTTTTGCTCAGTGATTATAATGTCGGTCTACAATGCATCAGGTCCCTGGTTCGGGACCACGGCGACGCTCAATCGCCACAAACCATTCACTATGAAATTAGAAGTATGAAAATAATGTCGATATTTGAGAATCCTAATACAAAAAAGTTTTTAGATTTTGAATAATAAATGAAACACATTAGAATATGGAAATCAAAGTAACACGCACTTAAATAACTAGAACGTGTTTAATGCTCAGGAATACGTTTTAATCGTAATGCACACGCTTGGATGAGCTGTTTAAAAAAGGTTGTTTAGTGCTTGCTATTTGTAGGAAGCGTAGTAAGCATGCGCTGTGTAAAAAATTACAATTCGTTTTAATAGCTGAAAGGGTGATTCTGCAAATCTGCATCTTTCTGCCTGTGGTAGATGTGGAGCAAAATTCAGGCAAATGTTTATTTCGCTTCGTTAGGGAATGGAAATTGAACTTCACTTCGCTGGTCCATAAGAATAGAACGCCGATAACTATCCGACCTAAGATAATTCGGTTAAGCAAAAGTTCAGATAACAAGATAGATACTTTAAGGAGCAACCACCTGCTCGCTTTTGACGCAACAGGAAGTGTGTGGTGTATTTTGGATCATTTGTAAATCAAAGTTTCCTGATTATGAGAACACGTTATAAGTATTTTTTTGCTCAAAGTTGTAGAACAGGATACAGAATATAGAGATAAAAAGAAATTGAAAGGTAAAAAAAAATACGTAGTAATATCCTTTATTATTTGACTTCTGATTGCATTGCCCTGATCATTTGTTCTGCAAAGTTAACAGTTTATATAAATGATAGAACAGTTTATATAAATATACTAGATGGATAAACCCTTCATAAGACGGGATAAAGTTGTAAAAGATTATATCAAATCCACCATCCATAAAGTTATAAAAGATATGAATGGCCTAATATCCACAGACACACGCGAGCCATACACCCCTCCCATTCAATATTATTATTTCTTATACGACCTCCAAAGCACGCATACTATACCATCCACTAATATACCGCAATTCATCTATGCTCCTTTAGTCCCCCCTCCTTCCTTATAAACCGACTTTATGCCTCAAACCTCAAACAGGGTGATTGAAAAAATGATGGGCCAAACTTTACGAGGTGGTAGTATACATCCAACCAAGCATTTTTCATCATAGTTTACCGGGTCGGAGATGAAACGTGGGAGCTTCATGGTGAACTGATGAAGACACAAGAATGACTTAGAAGTTATAAAATGACATTTAATAAATAATAATTACAGTAATGGCTCAAAAGAGCGACCGCCCACCTGAATGCGCGATAGAGGGGTTGGCGAACTCTCATGTCGCGTACTTCAGCAGCAGCGGCCGAAATTCCGGCAACGAGTTCCTCTTGAGATTGAAGGGGAGCGTCATTGGTGAGACTCTTGAGATGTCCCCCCAAAAAGAAGTCAAGCCACGACAGATCGGGCGATCGTGGCTATGGAACCACCTCGCCCGGAAAAGTGACGTTCAGATAGTTCCTTACCTCTCGCCCAAACGTGTGACTCTCGTGTTACGAAAATTTGCATAAGGGTTCTTCTTCCCCTGATGAAATTTGCATACATGGTTTTCTTCGTCAACCAGAAAATAACCAGAATAACGTTTTTAAGTTTACGGAGCGACCGCTTTCCAATAAGTCATCGCCCTGTAACGTTTCATTTCCGACCCGGTAAACTCAGACGAAAAATGCTTGGTTTTGTGTGTACTGCCACCTCGTCAAGTTTGGCCCATCATTTTTGAATCACCCTGTATTTCAAGTTTTCAATGACTGGTCATACCATGAAGGTAAAAGGGACTCACTTTCAACTTCGTGGTCATTCCATTCAACTAAAACTAATCTATCTACATATCAATTTACCATTCATTTCTTTGTTTAAAACATGAATTTTGCAACGAGCTTATATACATGGAGACAGGACTCGCATTCTGGCAACATGATCCGCCATAAGCCACCTGTCGCACTGCCAGTGACGTCACAACCAGTTCATTTATTTGTTATTGTGAAAATTGAAATCAAAATATATGAAATTAAAACAATATATACGAAATAAAATTAAAATATTCAATAGCAAATAGCAAGAGCGTAGAGTTGAGGTGGTCATGCTGACTCACGTCAAGGTAGAGTTTAACCATGGAGTTAGAATGAAGGAGATAAAACTACTATGGATGAAATGCTTTATAATGTCATAATGTTTTGAGAAATATATCTAGGTGTCGCTCGTGTTAGTAAAGTAGTTGCTATTGTTAGTTGACACAACAGAGAGGCGTAGCATTTAGAATATGTATTTTTGAGTATTTTTAAATTAAGGGTTTCCCAATAATGAGTATAATTAATCAGTATTTTTTCATAGTTGTAGAATAGAGTACAGAATATAAAGAGATAAAAATAAATTGAAAGGTAAAATAATTTTGAATACGTAGGAATATTCTTTATTATTTCAGTTCTACTTTGCATTGCGCTCATCATTTATTTCTACAAAATGGACAGTTTAAATAAATAGTTTAGGCCTTTCGTCATAGAAATACATACGATGCAGGACTACGTATCTTATCGTAGCGCCACCTGAATCATTGTCTCAAACGATATGGGTGTTTTCTTAATAGGAAGTTTGAACTCCGCACTTTTACCTCCATGGCTTTAACTTATGGTGTCTCCATGTATATAAGCTCGTTAGAAATTTGAAATAAAGAAGGGAGAACTCTCCAAGGTTTATATATTCAAATTTTGAATTGTTATTCAGCTAAATCATGGAGGTAAAGGGAGGGTCTCATCTGAACTTTCCTTTCAATTTTTTTAGATATTAAAAGCTCACGTCCATGCAATTGTATCCTGTTTTGACAACGTTTTCGGCCTGAGATATAAACCTTTTATCTCACCTCGATGGGCTACACAGACACGGATTGAGCTTTATTACATAATTATTTATTTCACGCCATAGAAATACCGTAGATATCCTACTAGCAGTCTTCCGATCCTTCACATAGAAATTCGGACTTACTCTGATTCTGTACGGTGTTTGGACAAAACAGGTACACTGAGCACGTAAAATGGGCCCCAGCATTTGCCTACGGTTAAAAACGGCCGGTCAAGCCCAAAGTGGCTGAATGACTTCCATTTCAACAATAAGTGTGAGTCGAAATAGCTTTGTTTATTCTTTGAGCGTGTTGTAAAATGAAAGTGTGTGTTTGCAGGTCGGAACGGTGTGGTGCAACTGTTGGCTGATTCGCAACCTCCACATGCCCTTCGGAGGCCAGAAGATGTCCGGCATGGGAAGGGAAGGGACAGAAGACTCGAGGGATTTCTATACGGCCAAGAAAACGATCTGCGTCAAGTATTCTTCTTCGGAAAGCAAGAGCAAGAGCGCCGAGGAAAGCTGAACATGAAACCAGCCATTTAAAAAAGAAATTCGACTTTTTTAAGTGACATTTGGACACGGAATGTTCGGAGGTATCGGTCTTGAAACATGGCCGACGAGTGACAGTTCATCGGAGAAAGGACACTGTCCAGCAAATCTTGCCCTTTAACGAAAAGAGGGGAATTTAAATTACGAAGATAATATATTTGTAGAGCAATGAAATGACTTCGAGTAAACCATATTTTCTATACACTCGACTGATACTCTTTTCTTTATGAATTGAAACCCTGTATCTATGCATGTACGGATCTTTTAAATAAAGAGGACATTTACAGAGTTCATATTATCATAGTGGGCTCACTCTATATTGGTAGTGGAGACACTATTCCATGGGCACCCATAGAATTTTCACAGGAGGGGGAAAGCCACTGATGTCATTGGGGAAAACTCGACAATAAGATGGACGACGTCGACTCGCTGGATGTCCAACTGTGTGACCTTGAACGTCCAAGAGAGGGCGAGTGCCTCCTCTTGCCCTTCCCGATGGGCGCCCATGCACCATACCATCTACAGCAAGATTTCTCAAAAATTAGAATTCCTCGAAAAATAGAACCGGCCCTTTTTTTTGTGGAAAATGTACCGTTGAAAATCTTCTTCGCTTTACATATTCCCATTGTTGTGAGATAGTTAAAAAGAGTTTAATGAATCGGCCTCACTTCTATATATACGTAATCTCATTGTTCTAAGATATTAAAAAAGAGTTCAATATGCTTTACACACACATACATATATATATATATATATATATATCTCGTATATATTTAATAAAAATATAGAAAAAGGAAGCTAATAGATAATACATAAAATAAATGGCATACCCTAGTTCAATATCATTAAAGTGGTTAAATGAAATCCGTCAAAAAGGACTTGAAATATAATATCTAACAAAAGGAAAACAGTGGTATCAGAGAATTAAACTTAATTTTGTACCAAAAAGATAAAATAAGTAATAAAAGATGTGAATTAAATTAACAGTTTCAACATGTGAAGAGGGTCTACTATGTTATATGTCAATAGAAAGAGATGTTTAAAATAATTATATCTTCCCTTAAATTTTATGCTTACATAAAATGCTAGATGAATATTTTAGAGAATGTCAAGTTCAACAGTATAACATTTAGAAAGAAAAACGATGTTTGTGTGTATGTACCATAAATTCTACAATGGTCCACCGATGTCGCAAGATATCTTTTGAGACCTGTCCTTGTCCACTTTTCTAATTACTTTTAATGCTAACACCTGTTTTGACATAGATGTGAAATAAGTCCTTTATTTATGTATCTAGTTGATGGGGGGAGATGATTTCCGGATTGGGGGGACGCTTCAGTTAAAAAAATCTCCGTTTCCTGTAAAATTGCACCCGGTGGCTCAAGAGATGGGCAGTTCTTTTTTACAAATGATTGGCATCTGGTGGGCCAATGAGAGTAAGTAAGGTGACGAAAGACCCTTGGATCTCTAGAGTTTATGACTTGCTCGCCTGTCCAAGGGGATAAAAGGGGGAATCTTAGAAGGGTGTGTGGTTTGGGGGACGATGTAAATGAATAAAAGAAGGAAAAAACGTAACTGGAGGCTTTTCCCACTTACTGAAAGGAAAATTTCCTATCCCTTCTATTTCTTGTCAAGGAATAACCAAAGATTTCTCCTAACCGATTATAATATAATTCTAGTATAAATAAATATATATATATATATATGTGTGTGTGTGTGTGTAACTTTAATGTGTGTTTTGGAGACTAAGACAACAACATTAAAATATGTACCAGATACAAGATTAAAATATGTATATTAAAAAACTTTAATTAAAAATAAAATGAATGATATTTCTATGCCTATGAGTCCAGAGCGATGTTATAAAACTAATATTTATTGAGTCATTTTGAATATGTCATTCTTTCCTTTTTAAATAGTATACATTCGAGTGCATTGTATGAAATTTGAAGTTTGAAATGGACGATACAGCACTACAAATATGTGATATTCTTCATACCGCATTTTTTAGCCTTGCAGGATGTATTTGGAAATTATAATATTTAGCATGAAAATTCCTTGTGTTGAAAATGATTTGTTTCAGCTTACCGGGCTCAACCGGGGTTACTCGAAACCCTCGGGTTCTGCATAGTAATGAATAGCGACGACTGTCCCTCTTCATTTGTTTCTTGTTTTTACAAACCCATCAAAAGCCCCGGTGACCTAGAAGACTAAATCTTTCTACACTCAGAAATTTAACTTCGGGACAGAAATTAACATAGTCGGAATTTTGAGGGGGGGGGGGGAATTACTGGTTCATCGAATATTTATACATACTATAAAAATTATTCACAAACAAGAAGGGAAAAATGATTTTATTTACACAGATACTGTAATTCAATAAATACCTGTATAATAATTATTCTGCTTGTATTTGTCGTTCCAAACCCTTCAGAAGCCTCCGGTGACCTAGAAGACTAAATCTTTGTACACTCATAAATTCAACTGCGGGACAGAAGCTAACGCGGCATGAATTTTAATGGGAGAAACTAATTGGTTTACCAAATAGTTATACACTAGCTGAATATCCATTGAAATTCAACGGTCTCCCAATGAGCAAACCCCCAAAACACGACTTTTTAAATAATTCAATTTTTTCAGCTGTCTTTTTCAAACTGTTCACCCATGCACCAAATTTCAAATATATGTCTCACTTTAGACTGAGCATTTCTCATTTATTCAGCCAATTTAACATTTAACACACATATTAAACACATACGCATAGGCGTATTTAAAGGAGGGGAGGGATTCAACTCCCCCCCCCCCTCGAAATTAAAAAGTTTCAAAATGCTTCCTAAACACACATGTGATAAAAAAATATCCCCATTCAGTTTGTCATTCTGGAGTCCTTGCACTAGAAAAGCAACCCGTTTTTACCTTCAATAAATAAATAATGGTAATAAGTAAGGAGTTTTTAGAATTTAATAATTAAAAAAAAAAAAAAAGCGTTCCGGCTACTGCGTCACTGCAATCAGGGGGGAAATTATCTAAATTTGGAAAAATCCCAGTTCCTGGAACCGGCAGAAGAAAAGAAAAAGTCGAAGATCAAAAGTCAGTTATTTAGAGACTAGAGGTCTGCATAGGTCTAATTTTAGAATTTTTCCCGGCTCAAAAATGTCAAGATTTGACTCGGCCAAAGCCCGAGATTTTCCCAACGGAATTCACTTGAGCCTGATCCGTCCAAAACCAACTCCAACACGGCCCGGCTCGGCCCGGCCTGAATACATTGAAACCTGTTGGCTTGTATGCTGATTCAAATTTGCCATTTAAGGAATTAAACATACAGTATTGAATGCAAAGGAACCCAAATTTTAAAAATACGTACAAATCAAGAATGAGCATTACTACAAAAAGTGAGTTTTTATTTATCATTTTGGTTGAAGGTGAGAAGGGATGAAAAATGACTGAGATTATGTTTTTAAAAAAATGCTTTTTTCATTTATCAGTGAACAGTGCAATGACTCTAGTTAGAACTCATCAGCATCCAATATACGTTGCAGTAGTAGCAAAAGAAACATGTCATATGCCACAATTGTTAGTGTTGTTAGAAACATTTCAATGCGATTAAACTTTCTATGTAAGTATAGATAGATAATATTTTTTTAATTATGACAGAGTTATGAATATTTTTAAAATTTAATAATTTTAGTAAAAGTGTAAGATGTTTGGAATAAATACATTCAAGGACAATAATTCGTATTATCTATGTTAATTTCAAATTATAACAGTTTGCTCAGATAAATTTTTATTCAATATTTGTTATAGGAAAGAAATCGCCGGATTGTGTTTAAGAATAAAATGTATTTAATTCTGATAATTTAGAAACATTCGAAATCTAAGAACTGAAATTAAAATCACAGAAGAAATTGAAAATAAAATATCAGTGATAAATTTTAAAGTAAACAGTATCTTGGATTTCTTATTTTCATTTATTTATTGGATTTCATATTTCCACCACCAGACAAACAATCACAGTACAGAAGAGATTAAACTTTTTGCAACAAATTTAAAAATAAAACAAATTGAAACTGGCACTTGACCAATGATAATAACCTAATGATCATCTCCTCAAAAATTAAATTTGGAATGTATTCAATTTATAAATCACATGATGTTACGAAACATGACAATGGGTGCATCGGTGTATATTTGCGGCATGCAAAGACATCTATCAAAGATGCCTCACGAGCCAAACCCGAATAATAAGAACAGAGCAGGAGCTAGCTTTTGCTCAGTGATTATAATGTCGGTCTACGATGCATCAGGTCCCTGGTTCGGGACCACGGCGACGCACAATCGCCACAATGATGACTGGACGTTTGAAAAAAGCTCAACCTTCCTTCCCAACGACTTCGCCTCTCAGCACGAGATGGCAGCACCAAAAAAAAAAGGAGTCAGAAGCCTTGACACTCCCTTCCTGGTTGACCACGACTGCCCGTCACGCCGAGGCAACACGCCTCCCGGCTCTGACGTCACGCCGAGGCGACACGCCTCTCGGCCTCCTCATCACCTAGGGGAGTGTGCGGCAGCAAAGACATCTATCAAAGATGCCTCACGTGCAATACCCGAATTATAAGAACAGAGCAGGAGCTAGCTTTTGCTCAGTGATTATAATGTCGGTCTACGATGCATCAGGTCCCTGGTTCGGGACCACGGCGACGCACAATCGCCACAATGGTTACCCTGGACGCTTGAAACACGCAACCTTTCCAACGACTTCGCCTCTCAGCACGAGATGGCAGCACCACAAGGAGTCAGAAGCCTTGACACTCCCTTCCTGGTTGACCACAACTGTCCGTCACGCCGAGGCAACACGCCTCCCGGCCCTGACGTCACGCCTCTCGGCCTCCTCATCAGCGAGGGGAGTGTGCGGCATGCAAAGACATCTATCAAAGATGCCTCACGAGCCAAACCCGAATAATAAGAACAGAGCAGGAGCTAGCTTTTGCTCAGTGATTATAATGTCGGTCTACGAAGCATCAGGTCCCTGGTTCGGGGCCCGGCGACGCTCAATCGCCACATATTCATACTGCTGTATCCAGGCCAGAACATATTTTTTGTTCTCTTACTATAGCTTTAAACAATTTGAATGTTGCGAAGAGCAATGTTTTATTTTGACTTGGGAATGTTGTGGAATAAAGAAGTCTTCAATTTCTTATTCGAAATTATACTTTTCTGTATTGTATTATTCTAATTGTATATTGTATTATTCTGTATTGTATTATCTGCGTTCACCCTGCAGAGTCAAATTTTATCTTAACTAGCAGCATACCCGTTCTTCGTACGGAGTATATAATATAAAGAAACTTAAAATTCACAATCATGTGCAAATTACTATAGTATACCAAATGACATTGTTAATCAAAATATTCGGTTAAAATATTTAATTGCATGCACCTAAAAAGTCCGTGTGTTAGAAGATTACCCGTATTACAATATGAGTCTCAAAAATATTTGCCAAAGTAAAACAGATGACGTAATAAATTGAAAATATCAATAATCTCCGTAATCTTTATACCAGAAGGCCGTAATGGATTACACAATATACCAATATATGTCTAAATATATGCCAATATACCTGTACTACTTACAGTATTGTGGCAATTAATTGAGAAATGCAGTTTTTTTCATAAAATTCAGTTTTATTCAAGTTTTCTATGGATACATTTAAAACTAATAAGTGATATGACCTCCCCGAGACTTTATAACATCACAGACACGTTTCGGCATGGAATGTACTAGACTAGCATATGTAGTTTTAATTTCAACGTCTCTGAACCATATGTCAATAACGGCCGAAATTAGCTTGTCCATCGTCGTACAGTCAAATTTGTGAAGCCGTTTTTTGACAATAGCCCACAAATTTTCTATGGGATTCAAGTCTGGTGAATTCCCGGGCCAATCCAGTACGGTAATATTTTTTTTGAGCAGAAATTTTTGATTCGCTTCGAAGTGTGACATGGCGCGCTGTCTTGTTGGAAAACGCAATCTCCGTTCGGCCAGAGTTTAGCCATGGTTGGAAGCACTTTCGGGTCAATATGACTTCGTAACTGGCACTGTTCATCATTCCTTCTACGGGAACAAGATATTCTGTCCCCAAAACGCTGAAACAACCCCAAAACATCTTTTTGGGAGGATGCTTGGGTGCTTGATTGATGTGGTGCTGATTGAGAGGTTCTCCTTGGTTCCTTCTCACGAACATAGATCTAAATCCCTGAACCACAAAATGTGTTTCGTCAGAAAAGAGAACTTTCTCCCAGTCCTTCTCAGTCCGTGTTTTGTATTTTCGTGCCCATTCCAACCTTTTTTTCTTCATGCGAAGCGTCAGAAGCTGCTTCTTGTACGGTCGACGTGCTCTCCGTCCACGTTTTAACAGCCTGTATCGCACTGTTGAAGGTGCAATATCAACACCAGCTGCCACCATGGACTTAGACAGGTCAAAACTGGTTAGTTGAGGATTTTTAACACTCATTCGATGTAAAGTTTTGTCGTCACGAGTCGAAGTTGATCTTTTTCGGCCGCATCATCCAGAGCGGTTGGTTCCAGCATTTCCTCTTTCCTGAAACCGCTTCCAGATCCTCCCGACACTTGCTGTACTCACTCCACATATTTTACCTATTTCCTCGAACGTCTTAGAAGTGTGTTCTCTAAGCGCAATCACTTTAGCACGTGTTTCCGCGCTGATATCCATGACGCTAATGAGCCCTGCAACAACTGAGAAACTACCACTGCAGAACACCTGCCACCTGGCGGAGGAATTTGAACACCTGCTACTTACCAGGTGCATACGAACACCTGCTACTTTGATAATAACTGCAATTTGAACTCTGAGCTAATTTGGAGTACTTCTTCCTAAGCTTACGTGTGATAAAACGAAAAAAATGACATTTCTCATTTAATTGCCACAATACTGTATATTCTCGTAAATTGGAAGATATAGCCGTGCCTTTGTAGAAGATTACTCGTACAACTTACAATATATGAGTTTCAACATTTTTTGCCATAATAAAACAATGGCATAATAACTTGAAAATGTCAATAATCCCCAAAAGTATCAATAATAATAATATTTAAATCTGAAGACCGTAATTGATATTATCCAGTCAAAAATGCAATGTCAATGAAATTTATTTTACAGACATATCTTTATTATTTAAATCGGAAAAGATTTAACAAGAAAGATCAATCATACATAAATCATTGATTATAAAACGCTTTCCAACTACAATGCAATTTTATTTAAACATCTCTAAAATGCGATACATTCAGCGGTGATATTTTTAAAATTATCACAATAGTACAATAATTTATTATATTTGAAAACGTCATCAAAAACAAATGACTTTATTAAACAAATGAACCTTATTAATTGAGAATTTTGTTTCATGTGTAATTTCAAATTTTTCTTTTTTAGTTTTGATTAATTTTTGGCTCTTTTATTTATTTTGACACGGCCCAATCCGACCTGAATTTAATATATGCTATACACTTAAAATTTAAGACTGAATTTGCCCAAATTGAATATTAAAATATCCCACTGGTGTAATTAGTAAATATTAAAAAGTTTAAATTATACACTTTATTTCTATTTAACGCATCAATTTTAAAGTCTCAACGATTATCACAATCTGTGAGAACGAAATTTCCACATATAGTGTGTCTCAGATTGTATCTTTCCGCTATTCAAAATTATATTCACAGGCAGGTCTGAAGAATAAAACATCTTGGTCCCTTTCGTAAACAAATTTACAAAAAATATGAAATTGAATTAATATATAACAAAATGAAAGCGCAAATTTGTATGGGAAGACATACCCGTACTACTTATATTCTCGCAGATTAGTAGATATACCTGTTGTTGTTGAGACCCAGACCGTCCGACCTACCAGAAAGGTGTAAGGTAACTGTATGGACGGCCTGGAAGTGCCACCCAATTTAGACCGGAGCCCAGTGGGGGAGGCATCCACAGGGACCGTACCCTCCTTCCCCTACCACCAACCTCTCGGAAGGACTTACGGACCCACATGTTTAACGTGATCGTACTCCGCATGAACACGGCGGCATTTGTGGCAGCGTGCACATCTAGCGCGCAAACCACGGGGATACCGCACCCGAGATGGCCAACAGCACGCGGCGTTCCGAGGTGGTCACCCACCAAGTACTAACCGCGCCCGATGCTGCTTCACTTCGGTGATCTAACGAGAACCGGTGTTTTCAGCACGGTACGGCCGTTGGCCTAGTAGATATACCTGTTGTTGTTGAGACCCAGACCGTCCGACCTACCAGAAAGGTGTAAGGTAACTGTATGGACGGCCGGGAAGTGCCACCCAATTTAGACCGGAACCCAGTGGGGGGAGGCATCCACAGAGACCGTACCCTCCTTCCCCTACCACCAACCTCACGGAAGGACTTACGGACCCACATGTTTAACGTGATCGTACTCCGCATGAACACGGCGGCATTTGTGGCAGCGTGCAAATCTAGCGCGCAAACCACGGGGATACCGCACCCGAGATGGCCAACAGCACGCGGCGTTCCGAGGTGGTCACCCACCAAGTACTAACCACGCCCGATGCTGCTTGACTTCGGTGATCTAACGAGAACCGGTGTTTTCAGCACGGTACGGCCGTTGGCCCAGTAGATATACCTGTGTATTAGTAGAAAGAAGATTATCCGCACTACTTGTATGAGTTTCAAAAATGTTTGCTAAGAAAAACAGATGACATAATAAATTAAAAATATCAATAATCCCCTCAATCTTTAATAAAATTCAATTAAAAATCGTCTGCGCTACATAAACACACTGGTTTTAAATCCGTTGTTAAGCGACATCATTTCCTTCAAATAAATTTTCGGAAAAAGGTTTAACTGTGCGGTTTTTTATTAATATCTAACTGAAAACATGGACTTGTGGCGAAAAGGATGTTGCCATGCCCTAGTGACAGACTCAATTTTAAATGGGGCTATTCCAAAAGCTACCCACAAAATTTGCCAAAATTCGGTGCAGCCTTTGTTCCAAGACTAAATCTTTACATACTCATAAATTCAACTACGGGACAGAATTCAACAAAGCAGGATTTTTGACTGGGGAAATGTGTCTAGTTCACCAAAATTTTATACATACTATAACAAATTACTTACAATCCAGAAACCCCCGGTGACCTAAAAAACTGCAATTAATATAATATTTACATTAAATAAGTATGGAATAAATATATGCAAGAAGAAAAACAGTAAACCAGCGCGAGCCGAATTATCTGTACTGATACAACAAAAAGTAACGCAACCAATGACTTCTTTTTCTTTGCTGGACCAAAGCCAAAAGACCCCAGCTAAACACAACAAATATACTCCTTCGTTCATTTTTCCGATACCAGGAAGCAAGCAGTCCACCTACCCCTCAAATCTCCACGCCAAGAATTTTAACCCCCGTTTTCCCCCTAGAAGGAAGAATAAGAGGTGTGGCTAACGTTGAAAATCGGAAGTTTCAGCAGTTGAAACACCATTTACTATTCACATATACTAATCCCAAATTAATTCAAAAATCTAAAATAAGTCTTAAAAAGAAGCCAAAAGTATAAGCTATTGATTGTTGTTTTTCAAATTTTGAAACGTTTGATAATTCATTTTTTATAGCGCAATTAAGAAGGTGATGTTTTATCTAAGAAATTTTGACAAATTAACTCCATTTCAAGATATATTTAAAATAAAATTAAAAAAAATGATGAACGAGATCAATGCATTAAACTGTCTACAATCATGTACAAAAAACAGAATTTTAAATTATTCATTTGCTAATATGTAATTTGCGGAGAACTTCCCCCATAGGTTAACATGGGCATAGAAGCTTACTGAAACGTCGCCTTAATAAAGCATGGCAATTTCGGGTGGAATCCCATTGTTTGAAGCAAAGTGTCCTCTCTCGTCGGGTTTTATCATGAAATAGTTAAAAACCAGTTTCACATAAAAGCTTTTGCACTTCACAGATAATGGTCAATATGCCGCCCTAGACGTGCTGTTGATGGCTGTACTGGGCGCCCGGTTCGCTAAAGTAGTGAGCGGTTAATTGCATTACAAGATAAGCGATTGGAGTGGCATGCTGGAAGCGATCCCATTTTAGCTCTCCGGTCCTCTTTTTCCAAGGGAAGAATGAATGATAGCCGTTTTCACTCTTTTATCTGGGAACCAATGTTTAACTTTTTATCAGTGTTTAGTCAGTGTTTTTGTTTTACTTTTTAACGCATTTGTAAATGCGGTTACACGCACCCTAGAATTTTCTTTTATGCAATACCCTGTTGGCTGAAATGCCGCCCCAAATAGGAGCCTACATGGTAGGCAGGGCACACATTGAGGATGCATGTTGTATGTCGCACTGTACCTCGTATGTTGCTCAAATATGAATCAGAAACTGGTTTTTCCCGTGGGTATTGCATTTCTAGTGCAGCTTATGGCTATATGTCTTAAATTGTATGGACAGTAGATAGCAATCATTGTTTAAATAAATCCGAATTTTGCACGATGCAGCGTGCGTCCTCAATGTGTGCCCTCCTTAGGCAGATCAGTTTAAAAAAATAAAAAATGCTTACTATAATATTTTAGCAGAATTTGTGAAACGGTGATGGCTGATAGATCATTGGTCGCCAAGCTCAAATTAATCTTCCCGATATCAATGCTGCTTTGCATGCTCCCAGCGCCGGCAGAAAAGTCTAATCAGCACAAAATAGTGTGGTTAGAGAAGCAATCTGTCGATTTCTTATTGGCAGATGTGCTGTTGATGACGTAACGGCAATGATGCAAGTTTTTGTTGCATCTTAAAAAGTTTTCTTCAAATATGAGAAACAAGAACTCTGAATTTCCACGAAAATGTCATTAATGCATTTGCAAAAAAAAGTAGAAGATTGGAATTTATGTGCAAATAGGTTCAACAGTTCACTCAACCCTCCCATAATGCAATTAATTCATATCGCGTTATATGAAACTCAGATTAGTGCAAATCAGATTAATTCGTACCATGTTATATGGAAACCGCGTTATAAGAAACTCAGAATGAGTACAATGCAGAACAATTTGTACCGTGTGATACGAAAACCGCATTAAGAGGAACTCGGAACATATAAATCAGACTGATTCATTCTACGTTATATAAAGCTGTATTTTTAGAGTACCATGTTATGATGAATATGGTTATGAAATATAAGTTTGTAAATACAAAAGGTAATAAATATATATTTACATATTTCGAATAATTTTTATTAAGATTTCATATAAAAAAATTAAAAAAAACAATGTGAAATATAAACTTAATAACTTTTTTCCAACAAAAATCCTATTAATATTCATCATCGCTGTTATACATTAGTCGAAAGCCCAGACCGTCCGACTCATCCTTGGACATGAGCAGCAATTTGGACGGCCGGTGTTAAATATTAATGGCCCAATTCTTTTAATGTCCTTTTCACTTTGCATAGCTTCATTTTCGTTTTCAAATGTAGTTTTAATTTGTAACTTTACCGAATTCTCTCTAAAAGGAGCTAAGCAATTTGCAAATGTATCGGATCCAGACTCCAGGCACGTAAGTGCTATCAGTGCACTGTAATTGATAAAAAATAAGTACACTGAAATTTAAGGGCCTCGTAGAAATGGGGAAGGGGGATCCCCCATTTGAAATCAAGGCATATTTTTCTAATTTCAGAATATTGTATGGGAATATTGTATGTGAATTTCAGAATATTGTATGAAGCGTTTCCTCGTGAAAAAGAAAGAAAGTGGAGCTGATGGGAGGAAAAGAAGAAAGTGGAAGCGGTTGAAACAAAGAAAGTTCTTCTTTCCTTTCGTTGAAAAGTAGTAGTTCGACATTAAGTCGCTTGCACCTGCTTCTAATTTGTTAGAATCCGAAGGTGGATCAAGTACAAATGTATTACAAGCGGAGGAGGAAGTCAAGTCAAGTAATTAAAGTGAGGTTGCCAAAGAAAATGTGGACATAGCAAGAGCGGGAAAGGATGGTAGTGATGATATTAGATTTATTGAAGGGATCTCACCTGATGACACTGACCGGTCCGACCTTAGTCAACTAGACAGTATTGAAGAGCCTCAAAGTGTTATACCAGAACCAGGAGTGATTTAACAGCATGGCATCGAATTTCTGAATTTCGACAGAAAAACTGGGAAAGCAATTCTGTCGGACTGGTTGAGAATAGAAATAATAAAGTATTTTCAGAACAGTGAGGGGCCTTTCCTACCAACAAATAATCGCTCAATGAACAAAAATTGGTTCAAGAAGAAATTAGGAAATGGTCGTGGTTGTTGTTGAGACCCAGACCGTCCGACCTACCAGAAAGGTGTAAGGTAACCGTTTGGACGGCCGGGAAGTGCCACCCAATTTAGACCGGAACCCAGTGGGGGGAGGCATCCACAGGGACCGTACCCTCCTTCCCCCTACCACCTACCTCTCGGAAGGACTTGCGGACCCACATGTTTAACGTGATCGTACTCCGCATGAACACGGCGGCAGTTGTGGCAGCGTGCAAATCCAGCGCGCAAACCACCGGGCTACCGCGCCCAAAATGTGCCAACAGCACGCGGTGTTTCCAGGAAAATGGTCGTGGTGAAAAAGTGGTTCGTTCATGGTTGGTTTATTCCCTTCTAAAAAGTCTGCATTTTGTATTTTAAAAAGTTTGCATTTTGTATCTTAAAATGTCTGCATTTTGTATCTTAAAAAGTCTGCATTTTGTATCTTAAAAAGTCTGCATTTTGTATCTTAAAAAGTCTGCATTTTGTATCATCTTCTCTTATCCCGATCAGATAATCAGCCCACATTGGAGCAAGAAAGTGGATTTCATCAATGGCAATTACCTGAAAGGATTAAGGTTCATGAGAGTTCCAAGAATCATCGTGTGTGGCAAGCAATTTAGCTGAAAACATAGGTTTAATGGACGTCACAGATCGAGAGTGAAAAGCAGAAGTGAAGAGAATCCTTCACTGCATAATAAAATTCCTTGCAACTCTGAAGTTGGCTTTACGAGGACATAGGGAGTCACTTCAGTTAGATGATAATTCCATGTGGGCAATTTTCTTGGCTCACTGGAGGTGATATCTGTTTCGGACCCTGTCATGAAACAACATCTCACTCGTGTGTAAAATCGTCCTGTATCTATATTTCAGCGGGTATACAGAACGAATTTATCCAGCTAATGGCATGCCCTGTTCGTCAGAGTTTGCTGAGAAGCATTTGTAAAGCCAAGTATTATGGTCTCATGTTCGACTCCACTCCTGATCGGGAACAAATGTCAGAGATACGTGGATTCCCTTCTTGCTTTGATTCAGATAAGTAAGAAGAATGCTGAGAACTTTGTTGCAGAAATCTTGAAACACAAGGACGAAATGGACCTTATAACGCTGCTGTAATGGCTGGGTACAAAAGTGGTGTTCAGCAAAGAATGAGTGAGAAAAACAAATGTCAGAGATACGTGGATTCCCTTCTTGCTTTGATTCAGATAAGTAAGAAGAATGCTGAGAACTTTGTTGCAGAAATCTTGAAACACAAGGACGAAATGGACCTTATAACGCTGCTGTAATGGCTGGGTACAAAAGTGGTGTTCAGCAAAGAATGAGTGAGAAAAACAAATGTCAGAGATACGTGGATTCCCTTCTTGCTTTGATTCAGATAAGTAAGAAGAATGCTGAGAACTTTGTTGCAGAAATCTTGAAACACAAGGACGAAATGGACCTTATAACGCTGCTGTAATGGCTGGGTACAAAAGTGGTGTTCAGCAAAGAATGAGTGAGAAAAACAAATGTCAGAGATACGTGGATTCCCTTCTTGCTTTGATTCAGATAAGTAAGAAGAATGCTGAGAACTTTGTTGCAGAAATCTTGAAACACAAGGACGAAATGGACCTTATAACGCTGCTGTAATGGCTGGGTACAAAAGTGGTGTTCAGCAAAGAATGAGTGAGAAAAACAAATGTCAGAGATACGTGGATTCCCTTCTTGCTTTGATTCAGATAAGTAAGAAGAATGCTGAGAACTTTGTTGCAGAAATCTTGAAACACAAGGACGAAATGGACCTTATAACGCTGCTGTAATGGCTGGGTACAAAAGTGGTGTTCAGCAAAGAATGAGTGAGAAAAACAAATGTCAGAGATACGTGGATTCCCTTCTTGCTTTGATTCAGATAAGAAGAATGCTGAGAACTTTGTTGCAGAAATCTTGAAACACAAGGACGAAATGGACCTTATAACGCTGCTGTAATGGCTGGGTACAAAAGTGGTGTTCAGCAAAGAATGAGTGAGAAAAACAACCTAGCAATATTTGTCAATTGCGACAACCACTCACTCAACTGGGTGGGTGTACGTGCAGCTAAGCAGGAAACAAGGATGGTCACATTTTTTCGAACTATACAGGTTCTCTCTACGTGCTCTTCAGTGGTTCAACAGAGCGCTGGGGAAAACTTGTAAACGCCGTGCTTGTGGTTTTCAAGTCTGAAACCAGGTGGAGTTCAAGAACAGAAGCGGAAAAGGCCGTCCGACAAGTACCTAGAGGAAATATTTACAGTTCTCGAGAATATGACAGAAGACGAAAACGGGACGAGTGAAACAAAAAGTGAAGCAAGGCAAATATACAACCGCATGTTAAGTTACGATTTTCTATCTTTGCTAGGATTTTTGGAATAAAGGACTTATTCACACAGACCGTGTTCAAAAGAGATGGCAGGATGAACTTTCACGATGATGCACTGGATTTGAAAGGCCTCCGTGACCATTTGGATGAGGAGCGAAAAAAATGGGTGAGTCAATCACTGGATGAAGGACTTGATCTGTGTGAAAATTGGAATGTTGAACTCCACAGACGTCAGAAACGAAAGAAACGAGTGGATGTTGAGGATTCGAGAAATGGGGCTGAACAGCTAAGGAAGAAATGGAGAGGGTCATGAAGGGAACTCACTTCATAGTGAAATGGATGAAAGGTTTGCTCGTTTGAATGGCACTGACGCAAAGGTTGGGTTGATGTCCAGGAATTATGTCGATGTTAGCTATCTAAAGGAAAAGTGCCAAAATTTGGGCGAAGTTTACAGTTGTGATATTAATGGACAGCAGCTATATGAAGAAATTCTGGACTGCAGGATGCTGCTATCAAGTCGAGCCAACATTAAAATAGTAAGACCTGAAGAGCTCCTTGAATTTATTGGTCAATATGGAGATGAGGGCGTCTTTCTCAATCTTCGTAATGCTGTGCAGATAATGCTGACCATTGCAATTTTCATAGCTACCTGTGAGATATTATTTAGCAAATTAAAACTAATACTTTCATATTTAAGGGCCTCCATGGATCAAGGTAGACTGTGTGATCTCGCTTTGTTGAGTGTAGAAAACGAAAAAACTGAAAAGAAACTGATTTTGAGGCGATCCATTTGCATCAATGAAAGCAAGGAAGGTTCAATTATAATTTTTATGTAATACAATAATGTGATTAATAAATAATTAACAAGCTACGATCTTGAATTGTATTTATGACCTGATGTTATGGCAAAGTTATGTAAACAAATGGTTATGTAAACAAATGGTGTTATATGTTTTGACAGGGGCGCAATTTCAATGTTTACCATGGACATAATTTTCTGTAGATACGCCACTGGCTATAGAGAGACTGCTTAAACTAATTGAGTGGTGTTATAGAGAAATCGCGTAATAAGACTACCGCGTTTTATGAGTATCGCCTTATAAGTGGGCTGTCATAATTTTTGTTCCGTGATATAGGAGGGTTGAATATTTTGTAGAAATATGTTATTTATTTTGGTTTTATGGCTGACAAGGGAGATAGCGTCCATCCAAATAATTTGAGATCAAGTTACTTTTATTTTAATTATATATTATCCAAAATAAATGGATAAAACATTCTCTGTATAAATCTAAATAAACAAAGTATTTTACTTCGTCTGGTAAAGCTGAGCGTCAAGCGGGATTTTCAGGAGAGACGAATCTCTCTGTGTCTACCCACGTCAGAAGATATTCTATTGGAAATGGAACTAAAAGAAAATATACACGCAGTTTATACTCGAGCTACAGTAAGTCTTTGATAGTCATGTATGTCTAAGCTATAAGGAAGTAGCAGTTTTCTTAATAGTTAATAGGAAATTTGACTTGGAAAATTGCTAAATTATAGATGTTTTGATATTATAGGGGTGTTTCGATATTTTTCAAACTCGACATATGGAATTGATATTTTAAAAAAATATGAGACATTTATCTCAAATATCCTGATGTTTTAATTTATTCAATTTCACCTTACATTCTTTGATTTTTATTTATTATTTGCTTCAATTTTTTTATATAAATTAGAAGTAGCATAGTTGTTTATAATAAAGGAATTTATAAGTCTATGTATTAAGGTCAAGGTAAAAAATTTTTATGGAAATCAAATCAATCTTGAATGTAATATACGAATACATATTGGAATTTTTCTGGAATAAATTTTTATCAAATGAAAAAATAAAGCTTGAGTGGAACATATATTTTCTTATATATTTTCCTTGATTTTTATATTCTAATTAAAATGGAGTTTTCCGAGTATTTTGTTTTCCTGCATATAATGTTTGTATTACAAAACCGGGGTTTCACTTCAATAAATTTGTAAATGCCATTAATTTATTTTAATTGTAATTCAATTACCGAAAAATTACTTAAAACAGTATTGCATACCTCACAACTCGCAGAGTAGTAGAGACACTGGTAGATAAGGCAAAAGAATACTTTGCATAGGGGCCCGGGAGGCTTCATTTTTTTTATCCAGACCATCTGACCTACCCGAAAGTGTAAGATATCTGTTTAAATGGCCGGGAAGTGCCATCCAATTTCGACCAGAACCCAGTGAGGGCAGCATCCACAGGGACTGTACCTTTCGGAACAACTTATGGACCCACATATTTAACGTTCCAGGACTCCGCATGAACACATAGACAGTTTGGACAGAGCTGAGAATCAAACTTGAGTGATCCGAGTGCAATTCCCGTGCACTAACAACTGGACTGTTCTGCCACCTGGGCCCCTTGTTGCCTGAGCTGTTTGTAAAAATAGATCAATAACTTGTAAAATAAGGAGGCGTGCACATGTGTTGCATATGCCCCAAATTGCTGACGGCGGCTATGTTCAGGTCCATTCAACTGTACTAAGGTATATTTATTGTAATAGACTAAACTAGCCGAATACCTGTTGAAAATCAACGGTCCCACAATAAACAACTCCCGAATAACGTCAATTTTTGAATAATTCGCGTTTCACATTTATTCGGAAAATCGAAAATTTTGGTGTTCGGACCCCCCCGAAAGAAGAAAATATTGGGAAACTGAAATGGCTCACATTTTTCCTTTCGAACTATCTACCCGTACACCAAATTTGAAGTCTCTATCTCATACTGAAGCATGCAATTTTATCATTTCAACTTTCGAACTTTTATGTGGAGCACCCTCTTTAATGATCATTCATAAAAAAAACTCTATTCGTGTTGGGTTTTTAATCAAATGATTAACCCATATATCAAATTGCAAGTAAAATAATACTGATGATTAAGATGATTTTAAAAATGCGAGCAATATAAATTTACAATGAATGAGATGTTTTAAAATCCACCTAATCCAAAGAAAAATACCCAGCCATTACCCCCCGATAGTAGAAGCCGAACTACTGACCCCCCCCCCCCCCCCTTCGCACTTCGAAACGTAGGAGCCGTAGGCCCAAATCTAGCCTTCGAATTTTCCAGCCTGAACTTTTCTGGAAAGTTCTCCCTTAGTAGCCCACACAAAGAAATATGTGCAGTACGTGGGCTCGTAGATGTACAACGGTCTTTTTTTCTAGACAATGACTTATCGTATTTTTGAGTGTCTTTATCATGATATGTTCATGATTTAATAAGGATTTTGACATGCATACCTTTGATTACATACCTTATTACATTGGCTTACTAATTACCTTATTACACTAATATTGGATACTGCAAATGTTCTTTAGAAGTAAGTGCTTACCATTTTTTGCTTATTATCATGTCATTTAAAATTACTTAGAATTTTAAATATATGGCATTCAAATTATTGCTATTCAATTAAAGCTAACTGGATTCTAAATTGTTTTGTTGCTAATTATAACGTCAACAAACCTTTTAGAGTTTTCTTAGTTTGTTTCAAAATTTTATTGTTGTCACATTAATTAAGAAAACTGCCTAGGCACTTGTAAAATTAAGCTTTGTTAAGTAATTGTGAAGTATTTAAAATCATTCAATGTTTAAAATATATATTTTATCAGGTTAGCTTGCGTCATTTATTGCATTTACCTAGTGTACTTAATATGTTGCCATAAATTATTCAGTTTCCTGCAAATATTTTAAAATTATTTTAATAATGTTGTTAGTTGTGTGATATTTTATAATAGACTAGCAGTATGTCCGTTCTTCGTACTGATTATATAATACAAGAAACTTAAAATTCAGAATATGATGTCAAGTTTTAATATTTGGAGTCTCTATTTTTGAAATTTTATAATAATTCAAATGAAAAGAAAATAGGTGAGTTCTACCGTGCTGAGATAATAACAGACAGATAGATGTACAACATACAATTTTATGTATACTGTTAATAGCAGATATACCCGACATTGACCATGATTTAAAATATGTGCAAATTCCTGCAGTATTCAAAATGACATTCTTACTCAAAACATTCTATTAAAATAGTTTATTTAATTCTCCCTTCACTTAATTCTTCTAAATTTAATTCTCCTTTCTGTGTTTTCTATACAAAATTATCTTCAAGCAGATCTGAAGAATAAAACATCCTCGTTTGGAAACAAATTATAAAATATATATGAATTTGGATCAATATATACTAAAATGAAAGCGTTAAAATAGTATAAAAATGGTTATAAAATTTTCTTTTATATCAATTTCTTTATTATTTAAATCGGAAAAAATTTAATAATCGTCTGCCTAATAAACACATTTGATTTAATTGCGTTGCTAAGCATCATGATATAATTTTCTTAATAAATTTGCGGAAAATATATCATCTGCATAATTCTATTTTTATGGAAGGTTTAATTGTGGGATTTTAATTCATATCTCGACAATCCCTGGTCCTAGAAACTCGAAACATGGGCTAAATTTTAAGTAGGGCTATTTCAAGGCTACCCACAAAATTTTCATGAAATTCGATGCAGCAGTTCTACTGTGATGATGAGATACACAAACACACAGCCATAAACACACAGATGTATTTTCAATTTTATTTATATAGATAAAAAAATGTCATTCTCTTTTTAAGATATTGTCAATAGTAAGAATCGTAGCAATAAAAATGCTATACTAAAGTTATGAAAGTAAAATAATGTAAAATGTAATATTTCACATATCAAATAACATATTTTTAACCGTTTGATAAGTAAGTAATTGCATATAAAATATTTAGTATCTTAATATATTGCATGTATATTTTTTATTATTTGTTATGGCATGCTGAAATTTTAAAAGAATGGGTTAAGAAGTCATTTGTGTTTAGGTTGTGCACATTTTTTTTATGTAGGGAGTTATTATGTTATTGAAAATTGTTAAAATTACTTGGAAAAAAGCAAAGTAACCAACTTACAATTTCAAGTTACCATTGCATATTTCATTATATTATAGTTAATGTTATTTTAATAATACAAAGCCAATTTAATCTTTCTTACATTTTCACTTCAATGGAATTGTAAATGAAATATTAATACCAAAATTTCTATTATACAGCTTTATTTAATTTTCAAAGCCGCTGAGGCATTTCAAACTCTATAATTAAGCAAAATTGTTTACAATTTGTTAATGTGTGGTAGTAAAAATAGGAATATAAGATGTGCTATATTAGAAAACCTGAACTTCTACAAATTAAAGTGCATAGGTTAATGAATGACATTCAACTAGTATTTTATCTTAATTCTAAATCATTTTACATTTTATAACAACAACAACAAAAAATGAATAAAATAAAATGAAATAAAAATAAACACGTAAGCATATTAAAAGTTAAATTCTGAGTTTCTTTTTAAGTATTATCTTATATTTAAATATATAGTATTCAGTAATCATTTTAGTTTCTGCATACTTTATCTGTAAGTACGCATACTTTAGCTGAATGTATTGAAGAATTATTCAAATAAAATGCCTAATTAAGCAATAAATATACAGGATTCTTTTTCAAACTTTTATTAAAACGCTAACTAAATGGAATCCTTTCATCTTGGCTCCCAGAGTGAATTTGAGTCATTATAAATATTTTATTTAATTAAATGTACAGCAATATTAATATTTTAAATCACCCATTTTAATGTACGTTATCGAAAATACTTCCAAATTTCATGAATATTATTTGCTTTACTGACCAATTATGATTTCTTTACATTGAACAGAGAATTAAAAGGGAAGCCAATAACAAAAGCTCCGATCGCGATCTGGAAGACCTACTCGCAGTGGGCCTACAAACCGAGACGTCAAAAGTTAGTGCTCCGGCCTCTGCTCTCCGAGGTGACGGCTTGACTCTCATGAAACTGAACCGGAAGGCTGAATGGGTCGGTTTCCATACAAAGGTTTGCAAAAGGGTGGCACATCGTATGTTTTCTCACTTCCATTGCAAATAATGACTGTTCCATGCTGAAGACGACAAGGAGCTATCTGTAATGGATGCTCGTTCTAAAATCACTTTTATGATCTGTCAGGATGAATTGAAAACTATTTCTATTGCTACATTCAAGCTGAGAAATAATTAGCCACAGGCACTACAGGATTGGATAGTAGAAGTAAGAATGATTAATATAAATAACTCGTTATTTGTTTGGTCTGATAAAGCGTCCTATTTCAGTTAGAGTTGCAAAAAACCCTGGAATTTTGGAAGCATTGGAAACTTGGATGGGAAGAAAGTAATTTATGCGCTTCTTATAGGATCGGACTCATCAGGCCCATTACGCAGTTTAAATCTTTTGGATCCATCGCACTTTAAATACATTTAAGAAATCTTTATTTGCTTAAAAGTAAACTCTATTGAATAAGAGATTTTGAAATTTCGAAAATTTCATTGAAAATGTGCAATTGATATCAATCACAACAGTTTTAAATTTTATTGGGACTCGTATAGATTTCTTATTATTGTTCAATGAATATAAATTGAATATAAATGGATCACTTTGTAATAAGTATTTCATAGTTCGGGGTGTTTTTACTTCTTAAATATTTACAAATTAAATAATAATTTATGCGTGCAATTCATTTTTCAATTTTATATATAATAAGAAAGTCACACAATTTAAATATTTTTCTTGGATTCAACACATCACTCTCTATTTTCCGTGCGTCAGCTATTTACAATTCTGAATGAAGAAAATAAATATTAGTTTTGGGTCATACACATTTTTTTTACAATGACTCAAAATTTTCCCTTTTTGGAAACTCTCGGTCGTCTGGAAACGTCTCTAATGTTTTTGGAAAAAATATATCTATTGCTTTAGTTTAGTTTAAAAAAAACATTTGACTTTATTACTTTCATGGATTTACACGTTTTAGTTATCCCTGTACACAAATCACAATTTTGAAATAATTTTTGAACAAATATTTGTGTACAATATCGTTAACATTCTAAGTACTCATTCTTTTAACGTAATATGAAGTAAGGGATATTTATATTTTATTTAAAAAAAATGTTATCAACATGGAATTATTAATACCTGCAATGGCAGCAAAAAAACTTGCTATATGCCACAATCATGTGAATTTCTATGGGGACTGACATATTAAGCGCTACCATGCACCCAGCTTCTAATTTATTAAAGATTAAACTCTTGAGAGAACTTCGCCTACAGAAGATATTCCCAAAGTGTGAATCGGGCTCTCATTGCAGATAAGATAACTGCATCCATGAACATATAAAGCTGACATAAAAGTTTAAATCAAATCTCAGATTCGCAATAGCATTCCTATGAAGTAATTTTCTTTTCTTTTTGAGTGGCCAAGCACTTGACTTTCGTCATTCGCCTTTCGTCAGCAGCCAGAACGTGAACCGTTCAGCAGTCCTAAGACGTTGCCCCAGGCGCACCAGAGGGGGGCGGAACACACTACGCCCACAACACAAACAACCATGCCTTACGTGGGACTCGAACCCACAACGCGGCGGTCGAGCGATTGCTGCGGAAACGCTCGCCTTGACCACTCGACCACTGCGTCGGCTATGAAGTAACTTATATTATCATAGCTTTAAGTGGTATATTTATCAATGCTTTAATGGTATATTATATTAAATATTTTGGAGTGTACTACAAGCAGCAGATTAAGGGCTCATAGTGGGGGCCATCGTTTATAAAATGCAGTGGGTGAAATATTAGGTAGTGAAAATATTAGGTGTGAAATATTGTAACCACATGAATCATGCAATACTATTTACTAATTGTCATTTGTAATTGTAGCAAAAAAACATTAAAAACAGAATAAAAATATTTGATATACATGTTTGCAAGCTTTAAATATGTTATAGAAAACTTGAAAGAGGAACTCGAATTCAACGCAAAATAATACTGATGATTAAGATGATTTTAAGAATGCGAGCAAGATAAATGTACAATGAATGAGATGTTTTAAAATCCACCTAATCCAAAGAATAATACCCAGCTCGCTGAAATATTTCAAAAATTACATTATGTACTCAAATACGAATCGTAGTTTGAATGAGTTTCGATAATTATGCATATATAAATAGAAAAAGATGCTTTACTTACATAGAAATGTTTTCATCCGTAATACGATGAAGCAAAAAAAAAAATTAAATCTCTATATTTTAGATCACATAAATAGCAAACTAATAAAAATCCTCTTTCTGAAACACATGAAATAACTTCAAATTGTTTAAAAAATTATATTCAGCTAAATTACTTCGTGTGAATCTCTGCTTCTTGATTGACATATCTCGTGTGTGACTGGAAGCACGCCGCCATTGTTCCAATCCTTAAACCAAATGAAAATTTAAACTCCCCAAAAAGTTATCGCCCCATTAGTCTGCTGTCCTCTCTTAGCAAACTGGCTGAACATCGCCATCCAAATCAACAATTTCCTTGCTAATAACAACATTCTCATCCCTGAGCAATTTGGTTTTAGACAGTTTCACTCTACAACACACCAACTGCTCCGCGTGGTGGAGTACATCTCTGATGGACTCCAAAACCGGTCAGCAGTTGGAGGTATACTTATTGACGTCTCTAAGGCCTTCGATAGGGTGTGGTTCATCGGACTCATATGCAAACTCATTCAGCTTCGTATGCCACACTCTCTTACCCATATTTTATACTCCTACCTCAGCGACAGAACCTTTCATGTCCGTCTGAACCAGACACACTCACACACCAAACATATCCTGTCTGGAGTACCTCAGGGCTGTAAACTTGGTCCCATTCTTTTTAACATTTACATAAACGACATCCCTAGAACCAACAGAACTATACTTTGTTTGTATGCGGACGACACTGCCATTCTTGCCACACACCACAACACCAACTACTTACACCGATACTTACAACATCACATGGACACTCTCGAACCCTGGTTAGAGAAATACCGCATCAAAATAAACTCTAATAAATGTCAAACTGTATTTTTCTCACATCAACGTCTTCCGCCCCAACCAATCATAATTAACAATCAGCCAGTTTGCTTTGAGAGGACGTGTAAATATCTCGGTGTCACTCTTGACAGCAGACTAACATATGGAAACCCCACATTGCAAAACTCAAAGATAAAATAAACTTTGTAAAAGCAGAACTGAGCTCCCTCCTGTACTTGAATGATGTCAGCATTGAAAACAAAATCCTACTTTACAAATCAGTTATCTGCCCCATCATTCTCTATGCCTCCCCAATTTGGGGCTACGCTGCGAAATCTGATGTAAAAAAAGTCCAAATCATTCAGAACAAAATCCTACGTTCTATCAGAAAAGCCCCAAGATACTTGAAAAACTTTGTAATACATCGCGATTTCAAAATTAAAACTATTAAACAAGAGATGCGAAAACTCTCTAACAATTTCTATGATAATCTTGCTAGGATCCCCAACAAACTGATCTATAATATGACCGACTACGACTTCCGTGAATTTCCAAAAAGACCCAGAGCTATCCTAAATCCCGATTTAGACGTCCCATGCTGATTCCTGGCTGAATCTCTTCTGCATCCCAGTAGGGGATATTCGCCTGTTCCCCCACCCTCCTTATCTTCAAAACTCTACAATAAGATCACTGTTTACAGCATTCTTTGTTTACTACTAACTTGTTTCTTCCTCGTTATTGGCCCCTATTGAAGGACTAGGTTCAGTGGAAGACTGTGACCCACATATATGTTACCTGACTAGCGATACGGAGCTCTGCTCCAGGGGCCCTGCTATCGACAAATTACTGGCAAGGCTCGTGTGTGCGAGACGTCACATTGGCTCCGCCTCCAGCCCCGCCTATAGGTGAGTTGCACCGATCTCACCTTCTTCCTAGCAACGGTTGCTACCTCCATACTCTTTTTAAACGCCGTCCGTCATTACCATTCTTGCCAGTGCGATTTTGCGTCAGTGTCAGCTATCGATTTTTTATCTTGACACTGTCAAGATTTCACTGTGAAATTATACCTCACACTACAATGTTGCTTCTAAAAAGCCAATAAAGGTACACCGAGAAAAATTACTTTTTTGTCTGACGATATTCTGGATTTGTCTGACGATCTGTATATTATCCGTCACTTCTGTATCGCCTGTACTGATACAACAAAACCAATGGATACTATCGGCAAGTATTACTTCTACTCCAAGTCCAGATAGAATACAAGAAGTCAAGATATTTTTCATGTTTATTTATTTACTTTATTTTAATGCAATAATTTGCTTTAAAAGAAATTTGGGAAATATAAGTATCTCTGACCAAGAGAAATTATTTGATTTCACTCGAGTTGTAAAATTGATTTAAAATTCATTTCATTTGCCAGATCGAGTTGGTATCTTACTTAGACAAACATGATTTTTAATATGCTACCTATGTTTTGATATTATTTAGAGTTGCACGAACAAAAAATAGACTATTTAAGCTTTTGTTTGTTTTCTTTGCAATATATAGAATACTATATATATATGTCACATATATACTGTGTATGTTTGATGCTTCCTTTGAAATGTCGAAATGAATCTTTTATGACTAACACTTTGCTGACAGGTTGTGAGTATACTCATGTTTGCCACAACTTGCTAATCAGGCACAGTGTCACTATATTTAAAATATATTGTTACTTGGGCATCCCAGAGTATGTGGCGTATACTCTTCCAAAGGAAAGGGCAGAAAAACTCGATATATTTGCAAAACTTGTGTGTCATTGCACTTAGGTAAATGTTTTACAGTATACCGTACCCGAAAAAATTATTAAATATATGTAGTAAGTTTCATTTCAACTCATGCTGTGTAAATAAAATTTATTGACGTTTATTTAGATGTTTTGATTTTATTTTCAAATGCAAAAAAACAGCCCACTGCACGGAATAGTTTTGGCTTAAAATAGGATTTGGCTAAAAACCTCTTTTTGATCTCTACAAGATCTCATCTAATATTCTCTGTAAAAATACAAACCATATAACATGTGGTATGCCACAGACGATAGATGTGCTGGATGTATTTTTTTTTTCATTCAATCGTAACTTGTTTATGTATAAAGTTTTTGTAATATTTCGCCTCTAATTAGAATCATTTGCCGAGATTTAAAACAGAACAATAATTTTTAAAAATTTCATCATATGAAAAAATAACTTATTGAAAATGACATTTTTTGAAAAAATAATAGCTTCTGAGTTTAATTTTCTTTCAATGAGAAATCACAAGGTTGCTATGAAACAAAATAGTTTGTGATAATAATTCAGAATCATATTGACTTATCTTCAAATGTTGCTATGTGTAAGCTATTTACACTTTAAATGTGTGTTTACTTTAAAAATTTAAATGTGATTCTTTATTTTTCAAAATGCAAATAGTAAAACATGTTTATTTACTTTTCAATATCTCATCTTGAAATGCCTCTTTACTCTTAAAAGTTTGCTGTGCTGTTTATATTCATTTTATGTGTTTAGTTTCGTCATTGCCGAATGTTGTTATTTTAGTGTAAAACTCTTCTTGCGAACATAGTTATATGTTCCATGAGCCCGAAGCCGGAAGCAAATACTACTACTCTTAAAATGGTTTAAAGAATCAAATTTGTAAACACTGTTTACTTTTATCTTTTCATTAAAGTGAAGTTTTAAAAATTTATTCTTTAAAATATTCGTTTTCTTATTCCAATTTTATAATCACTGAGAGTGCATTGCAGTCTTTTTATAACCAAGCTAATAAAATAATATTTTTGCTACAATAAAGTTGCAAAATTTAAAACTCTTGGAGCAGTTTCAACCGTTTCCTAGCATGAAAATACAATAAAACCTTTCCTTGCTTTTTTTAGAATTGCTTATATTTATCATTTTATAATTGGAGATTCAGTTGGAAGAAATCAGCAGTATTTCAGAGCATCAAATCAACAGGGTTCAAAGAGCGTTAAAGAGGGTAACAAGCTAATCATATAAGATTCCTTGATATGATCTTATTACTTCTTGAAAACGTAAGAACATACCTACTTGCTTTTTATTTTTATACCACTGCATGTTGCAAATAACTTTCTAGAAGAAACTCCTGTGTATACCAATGCTGTCATGATTTTTTTAAAGAAGCGTTATTGAATAGGTCATTTCTAGGCATGTGTATATAAAGTAACAATCCCATTTATTTATTTATTTTACCTGCACATTGCACTATTTAATGAAAAACTAAGTTATATTCACATTGCCTCCTCAAGAAATATAAGTAAATTTTAAAATAAAACACGAATGCTTACGCTACACAAGAGTTTAGAAAAAACTAGCCGAATACCCGTTGAAAATCAACGGTCTCGTAATAAGCAACCCCTGAATAATGTAAATTTTTGAATAATTCGCATTTCACGTTTATTCGGCAAATCGAATATTTTGTTGTGCAGAACCCCCTAAAGAAGAAAATATTGGGAAACTTAATTTGCGCATTTCTTCCTTTCGAACTATCTACCTGTACACCACATTAAAATCTATCTCATGCCCAAGCATGCTATTTTATTATTTCTCCTTTCGAACGTTTTTCTGTGAAGCACACCCATAAATGAACATTTTTGAAAAATTCTATTTGTCTTGGGTTTTTATCAGATGATTGACTCATATATCAAATATCAAGCCTCTATCATATTTAAAAGGAAGCGTGGCTCATTATTCGAAAAGTCGAACATATTAGAGTGCGGCACACCTTAAAGTAGCAAATATTGGAAATCTGAAATTTCACACTTTCTTCCTTTCAAACTATCTACCCGTTCACCAAATTTGAAGTCTCTATCCTATCGCGTAGCATGCTTTTTCTATCACTTCACCTTTCGAACGTTTTACTGTGTAGCACCTCATTAAAGAACATTTTTGTCAAACCGTATTCATCTTTAGGTTTTTTGTCAAATGGTTAGCTCATATCCTAAATTTCAAGCCTCTACCACATTGTAAATGAGGCATTTTTCATTTGTTCGGCAAATCGAACATTTTAGTGAACGGCCCCCCCCCCCCCTACAATAGTAAATGTTGGAAAACTGAAATTGCACACTTTCTTCCTTTCCAACTTTTTACCCGTACACCAAATGTGAAGTCTCTATCTCATCGCGAAGCATGCTTTTCTATCAATTCACCTTTCGAATGATTTTGTGTGGAGTACCCACCCCCTTAAATATATGTTTTTGAAAAACTCTATTCTTCTTGTGATTTCTATCAGATGATTCGCCCATATACCAGATATCTAGCCTCTATCACGTTTTGAAAGGGACGTTTCTCATTTCTTCCGAAAATCGAACATTTTTGTGTGCGGTACCCCGTAAAGTAGTAAATATTGGTAAACTGAAATCGTACACATTCTTCCTTCCCCTTTCTGGTAGGTCGGACGGTTTGGGTCTCAACAACAACATTTTCCCTTCCAAACTGTCTACCTTTCAACCAAATTTGATATCTCTATCTCATCCCGAAGCATGGTTCTTTATCAATTCAGTTTTCGAACGTTTTTCTCTGGAGCACTCCCATAAGCGAATATTTTTGGAAACTACATTCGTCTTGGGTGTTTTTGTCAAATGATTAGCCGATACACCAAATTTCAAGCCTCTATCAGGGCCCTCGCTAAGGGGGGGGGGGAATAGGGGGGAGTCTCCCCCCCCCGAATGTTGAGAAATCCCTGTACAGTTGGCAAAATCAAGATCCAAGTTGGCAAAATCAAGACCACCTTTCTACAGCATCTTCCAAGTTGATTTCGTTTCCAAAGTCTGCTTCGCACTTCAAAAGCATGAAGCTGTTAAGCTTCATGTTTGTCATTGTTGTTCTCAAGGAACATTTCACAATATTTAGCTAAATGAAGGCTCTTTCATTTGTGCTGACTCCATAACCGGCTGTTAAAGTCAATTGGCACATTTTGAAAGCCAGCTTTAAAGCATTTTTGCATTGAACCATTACGTTCTTCAATGTTTCCATTGATAGTATATGTATGTTCCTCCTTGCATATGTTAACGAAGACTTCTAACTCACTTTGTAGAGCCTGCATATGAGACCTAGTAGCTGGAGGGAACATCGTAACAGCCTCTCCAATTGCTTCGATTGTCAGATTATCCTTGTTCAAGGGAAAGTTGAAAATTGAATATAGTGGAGAAATAGTTGTCTTCATAGCAACCACGTTGTCTTTAAGGTCTCTTCATAGTGTATCAAGGACAGCCTTGAACTCTTTTCTATAGCATTGTTTTAGGTCTATGTTTACTTCATTTTCAGCATACTCTTCAATCCTTCTCGGCCTCATTCGTCTTCTATGGTGCAGTTGAAAGTCATGTACAGGATCAACTTTAATGTTTCCAACACATGTTTCCGCACTTGTGATCAAGTTGTCCATTTCTGTGGTGTTAATATTAATCTTCTCCAAAATTATTACGGTGTTTTCGACTGTTCAACTGTAATACAATCAATCAAATTCAGATCAGGACTTTTCAAAGTTTCTGTCAAATTCTTCATTTTATACATAATGTTTTTCATAAAAAACAAGATAACAATGAAATCAAATGATTTCATCTTTTTTGCATAACCCATGCGCTTTTGCTTTTGTAGCACAATCTAATTCCTGTTGTGTGGAAATTTCTTCTAATACAGATAGGATAGGTGCAAATGATGTGTTTACAGCTTTTCTAGTCTCTGCTCTGGCTGTCCACCTAGTACTAGACATATTTCTCAAAAGAAGGGCATACTTCACTTCTTTGATCTTATTCCTCAACTGTCGGAAACGGTTAGTACTTGAATTGAAGAAAACATACAATGCTTCAAGTGCGTCGAATAAGTCTCTAATAATAATGCTGATACTGCAGCTGTGTTCTACGTCTGTGATCTTGGCATGGAATGTATGGTATATTATGCCCTATGATTTCTGAGAGTTTCTTTTGTGCTCCATTAAACTGTCCTGACATTGAACTTGCAAAATCATACGACTGAAAAGCCAATGAGGGTGTGTCAATTTCTTTCTTTCTTAAAGTCTCATAAATTTACTTTGTCATTCCAATACCTGTTTTTCAGCACATTCAGAAACGTCTAGCAAGCGTTCTCTTGGTTTGCAGTTTTCATCGACAGTACGGACAACAATCGAAAGCATATCCTTTTGTGAACTGTCTGGTGTGGTATCAGCCATCACTGAGAAAAAATCACAGCTCTTAATCTCCTTAACAATTTTTTTTTCTATTTCTTCAGCAACGAGCTCATTTTGTAACTCAGGACTCGTGTAACTCACGTGGTACCGCCATAATTCTCTTTTATCAAACCACGTTTTCAAGATGTGGTTATATCTTGAGATCAGCGATATTATTTGTACAAAATTACCATCATTTGATCCTGATCCTTGAAATGTTATCCCTTGACGTCCTAGGGTCCTGCATGTGTCGAGCAAGATTCTCACTACTTCTCTGCTTTGAAACTGTACTCTTTCATTTTCTATCAGAGCTAATCTCTTGGTTTGATCAAGAAGTACATCAATGTGCCGCTCCTTTATTAAAAAGTTACAATAGTTGTGGAGTGCTGATCTTTGTGCAATAGATGAAAAGTGAGTTTGTAACTTTCCCAGCTTTTGCTTCTCATTTGCCCCCAATTTCTCACTCCAATCTTCGACCATGCATCTTCACTCTTCTCTTGACCTACTCCATGAGGAAACAGAAAGCACACAAAGCAGTATGCACAATCTTTAATTGTAATGTATTCTAAGTACTGAAATTCTTTATACCAATGGGGATTGAATCTGTCTTTACCATCACTTGGAAAGGATGCCAAAATTGGTTGATAAGGCCCTAATTTGATCAAATAGTTTTTCTGATTATCTGTCAAATCTGAGGATCAAATTAGGGTTACAGTAATTTTTTTTCTCTTTTGGCAATTTCATGATACAAATTTATGCAAAAAAAAAACCTTTAAGATATTTGAGTATTGAGAGACATTATGGATACATTAATCATACTGATATATCGATGAATGAAATATCGATATAAAATGTGTTATCGGTGCAAAAAAAAAACAAACCTACCTAGACTTTACTTAAGTTGGTAAAAATCATTACTTGACTTGGCAATTTTATCGGCTCTCCCCCCCCCCCCCAATGATAAGTCTTAGCGAGGGCCCTGGCCTCTATGATATTTTAAAGGAGTCTTTTCTCATTTATTCGGTAAATCGAACATTTTGGTGTGCGGCATCCCCTTAAGTGGAAAATATTGGAAATCTGAAATTGCACACTCTCTTCCTTTCGCACGATTTACCCATACGCAAAACTTGAATTCTCTATCTTTTCGCAAAGTATGCTTTCCTATCATTTCACTTTTCGAACGTTTTGGTGCGGAGCACCCCCTCTAGAGAGCGTTTTCGAAAAACTCGATTTTTACAGTGGTTTTTATCGAACGACCGAGCCGTGTACCAAATTGCAAGTATCTATCTAGTCGGGAAGTCCCTAAAAAAACGTGACAGACGGACACTAGGCAATTAGTATATATAGATTATATTGTTGTGTATTAAGTGTGGAAATGAGGAAAGCTCAAAAGAAACTTTTTAAAATTGACTTCTTTTCAGAGAATTTTTTTTGTATTTAAATTATAATTAGTAAATATTAGCATTATTATAACATATAAGAAAGACTAAGAGTTCACACTTTCATAGTTTTGAATAATAAATTTTAGCAAGATTTTGAGGTAATATTATTTCAAATATTCAAACAATACATTGTAAAGATACTTTTTTAATATAAACAAAATTAATATTAAAATCAGAAAAAAAAGAAGTGAAAATTTATCGATAACTTTCAGAATGCTGTATACTGAACATAAAAGTAAATATATTTTAAGCTAAATTAATAAAATTTATTTGAATTATTATGAGATGATAGTCTACTATAACGTTAATGTTTTTAATTACTTTCCTTATATACATATAATGTATAAGGAAAGTATTGTGACGGGGTCGAAAATTCGATTTCGAGTTTTCGACGGGAGAGCACGTTTCAAGCATCCCTGATCACGAATCGAACATTTCTGAGGTGATGTCTGTGTGTGTGTGTGTCAGTGAGTCTGTGGAGACGATAACTGACGAACGAATGGACCGATTCGAACAAAATTTGGTACAAAAATCACAATCCGTAAACACTGGAAGCCTATTGTTTTTATACGCAATCGAATGTTCACAACCCTCCTAAATTTTCGAATGAAATTTTGAAAAAATCGTCAAAAAATCAAAACCTCTAATAAAGTTACGCAAATAGACATTTCTTATGTAATTTTTCATTAGAAAACGATTGACATAAATTTTAGAACGCTAACATGAATCGTTCTCGAAATATTGTACATTTTTCAAAAAAAATTACCAAAAAGTCATATAAAATAAAATAAAATATTTCCTTTTGAGAAACATGTTCACTTTTCATATGTAATACCATGCGATAAATTGGATGACATCATTCTCGTGGATCTAGCTCGTTCCATTCATGAAAAAAGATACTTTAAGTAATATACTTAAAGTATCTTTTTTCATGAATGAATACTTTTGTATTTGAACGCCAATAGTCATTTATCTGCTGTAAGAATAACTTATTCCTTCATCCATAACGTTTGGCGACGAATTTGGCGGAATGTCGCGAATTTGGCGACTTTTTGAAATGTTGCCAAATTAACGAAAATCTCGCCAAATGGATAAGAATGACGCTAAATCAATGAAAATGACGACTAATTGTCGAACATTCAATATCTTGGAAAGAATCCTAACAGCATTTTTTTTTCACAGTGACGTAAGATTTACGTCACACTGTGACTTTGGGACGTCACAGGACGTCGCAATACGTCTCGGCAATGTCATATTGAGGTCAAAGCGAAGTCATTTTGGTCATTTTCATGGTCGTTTGTTACGTCGCATATTAACTTATTTGTGACGGCACACTGTAATTGCCATTGTAATGTCGTCACATTGTTAAGTGTTAATTAAATTATGGAAACGTCACAGAATATGGTCACAATGAAGTTGCAAAGTTACTAATACGTAACGTCGCATAGAAGTCACAAATATGATGTCACATTGTGACCCAGGTGTCACGTGAATAAAACGTCACTGTCACACATGTGACGATCTTTGCTGTAAGGGATATTAGTATCTTCTATAAGAAAAACCTTTTTTTTTTTTTACTGTAAAAGTAGTAAATTCATTACGTTATATAAAGAAAGTCATGTGCTGTCCACATCAGATTTTTTGTAAGCGGGATCAGGATATTTCATTCTTCAGATCTTCTTGTGAAGATAATTACTTTCCTTATATACATATAATGTATAAGGAAAGTATTGTGACGGGGTCGAAAATTCGAATTCGAGTTTTCGACGGCAGAGCACGTTTCAAGAATACCTGAACACGAATCAGACGTTTTTGAGGTGATGTCTGTGTGTGTGTCAGTGAGTCTGTGGAGACGATAACAGACGAACGAATGGACCGATTCGAACGAAATTTGGTACAAAAATCACAATCTGTAAACACTGGAAGTCTATTGTTTTTATACGTAATCGGATGTTCAGAACCCCCCCTAAAATTGAGTGAAATTTTGAAAAAATTGTCAAAAAATCAAAACCTCTAATAAAGTTACGCAAATAGACATTTTTTATGTAATTTTTAATTAGAAAACGATTGACATAAACCTTAAAACGCTAGCATGAACCGTTCTTGAGATATTGTACATTTTTTAAATAAATTTATCAAAAAATCGCATAAATTATAAAAACTATATTAACTGTTGAGAAACACTGTTCACTTTTCATATGTAATATCATGCGATAAATTTGGTGGCATTATTCTCGTGGATCTAGCTCGTTCCATTCATGAGAAAAGATACTTTGACAATACTTTTGTATTTGAACGCCAATAGTCATTTATCTGCTGTAAGAATTACTTATTTCTTCGTCCATAACGCTTGGCGAGATTTTGGCGACAAATTTGGTGGAATGTCGCCAATTTGGCGCCTTTCCTAAATGTTGCTAAATTAACGAAAAACTCGCCAAATAGATAAAAATGACGCTGAATCAATGACGACTCATTGATGATGACGACATGGAAAATGACGACTCATTGAAGAAAAATCAATATCTTGGAAAGAATATAAATAACTACTATAAAAATAATCTATTTTTTTTTTACTGTCAAAGTAGTAAATTCATTGCATTATATAAGAAAAGTCATGTGCTGCCCACATCAGATTTTTTTCTGATTCATGATGAAAGCGAGATAACCACACGTCTTTGTGCTTTCTAGTTAGTTCTAGCTAGGTATACATCAATATATATTGATGTACACCTAGGTTCTAAATAAAACAGCTTTTTATTAAAATAAAACCCCACCAAAATACTTGAAGAAATAGTGTGTTCTGTTACAAACCTAATGTTCGTCCAGTGATTGCTTGTACAAATAAAACAATCTCGTGAGGTCACATGAATCCTCTCTATAGTCAAAAACAGGATCCCTATTAACGACTTATTTTATTTGTCTAACCTCCCCCCCCCCCACGGACAATAATAGGGGGGGGGGAGGAGAGGCACAAGGTTGAATTGTACATAGTTGCCTGCCTGAGCCACATAAACTATTTATAAAAAAGTTCCATATGTTATACTCAAGGACTCAAGGACGGGGGTTTACGAAGTGCCCAGGAGGGGAAAAATTCCCCCCTTTAAACTCCGAGCGAAAAGGAAAAGAGATACTGAGGAGAATTACATAAAGGAGAGAGTTTACATCAGACGGTTTGTTTGGGGGGGGGGGGGCTTCGACCGAAGTCGGTCCCTTCCCCACGTCTTCTAGAAAGAGGAGGAAGAGCTAGGGCCTAAGAAGGGCACCTAGGAAAGAAAAAAGAGAAGGAGGAAGAAATGCGTCCCGAGAGACGCAGGGCCTTGAGCTTGAGAACGAGGGGAGGGGGGGGGGGGTAATGTACATAACAAAAAAAGTTTAAAGGTTCGTCGATAGATCGCGAATTCCCAAACCATATGATATAAAGACCCCTCCTTTTTTTGTAAATCTGAACCATCCATCCAATAGCAATAGCCTTCAAATTTGGCATGCACATACAGTGGTCCAACAACAAAGCAAAAGTATTAAAAATGACATAAATATATATTAAAACAAATTAGTAATGGTATCATTTATTGTTTTATTCTGTGATTTTAACGAAGATGTTACTCTTTAGCTATTTTTACAGAAATAACACTTATTTAAATTTGAAACTTCTTTATTAATATACCTAAATCATTTTCTTAGAATTCGCACAATTACTAATTCTGTAACATTCATGAAATTAGCACAAAATGAATATACAGTGATCTCTCGTTAAGACGGACAGTCAAGGACCCACATTTATTGTGCGTATTAGCGAGAGTCCATAAATCTGAAGTAAGATAGTAATAAAATTGTGAAACGGTCATGAAAGTTTGTTATCCTCAATTTTATAGGTACATTGAAAAATACAACCTTAAAAAAAAGACAGAAAAACTTATTCAAAAAAATTTTAATATGTATAATGAGGTAAATACGAACAAATATTAACGTTCAAAGCATAAACAAAATGTAGTTGTACGTTAATGTTGGTATTTTTAAAATGAATTAATCTTTATGTATTTCTTCTGGGTAAACACTATTTTTTTAAGTGATTCTCAATTTTTGTCAATTGCTCGGAACATCTTCTACTGATTAAAATTCTTCTGCTGATTATTCGTTAAGATAGACTTAATTAGTCTATCTTAACGAATAAATGAATGTATTCAGCAATGTTCATAACATGCAACGTCCATAGACCTTAACCGAGGAATCCATATTTGTACGTAATAACGAGAAACCCATCTTAAACGGGTGCCGTCTTAATAAGAGTCCTCTGTACATATGTATTTTTTTTTATCTTTCATCAGCAAGTTTAATTGTGATTTAAGGATATTTGGATTTTAAAATTTAAAGATCTGTGTACAACTTTTAATTATAATGTTTAAAACTCCTAACTTAAGTTTGGCGCAGAAATTTCAAAGCATATTTTAATGAAATATGATATAACATATTACTTTCCTTATATATATAATGTATAAGGAAAGTATTGTGACTGAGTCGAAAATTCGAATTCGAGTTTTCGACTGGAGAGCACGTTTCAAACATCTCTGATCACGAATCAAACATTTTTGAGGTGATGTCTGTGTGTGTGTCAGTGAGTCTGTGGAGACGATATCTCACGAACGAATAGAGCGATTCGAATGAAATTGGGTACAAAAATCACAATCCGTGAATACTGGAAGCCAATTGGTTTTAAACGTAATCGAATGTTCAGAACCCCTTAAATTGTCGAGTGAAATTTTAAAAAAATCATCAAAAAATCAAAACCTTTAATAAAGTTACGAAAATAGACATTTCTTATGTAATTTTTCCTTAGAAAACGATTGACATAAACTTTAGAACGCTAGCATGAACCGTTCTTGAGATTTTGCACATTTTTCAAATAAATTTATCAAAATATCCCATAAATTAAAAACAATATATTGACTGTTGGGAAATATGTTCACTTTTCATATGTAATATCATGCGATAAATTGGGTGACATCATTCTCATGGGTCTAGCTTGTTCCATTCATGAGAAAAGATACTTTAAGTAATACTTTTGCATTTGAGCTCCAATAGACAATAGTTATTTATCTGCTATAGGAATTACTTATTTCTCCGTCCATAACGCTTGACGAGATTTTGGCGCCGAATTTGGTGGAATGTCGACAACTTGGCGACTTTTTTAAATGGTGCCAAATGAATAAAAATCTCGCCAAATGGAAAAAATGACACTTAATCATCGAAAATGACGACTAATTGACGAAATTTCAATTTCTTGGGAAGAATATAAATAGCTACTATAAGCAAAACCTATTTTTTATTGTAAAAACAGTAAATTCATTGCATTATATAAAGAAAGTCATGTGTTGCCCACATCAGATTTTTTTGTAATTTGATGGTTATGTGTTATAAAGTATGAATTTCAAAATATTATACATAATGATAGAATTTTCTTGTGTAAAGATGTAGAGGATATACAATAAAAAATATATATATATGATTTTTTTTACTTTCAATTACTTTTTAGCTAAAATGAGAAAATATATAATTTGATGGGTACTAATTACAATACAAGAAAACATATTGGCGTTTCTTTCCTATTGGTCTTTCTACACAACCCAAATTTGGAACAAAAGTAGTTTGTTACATGAATGTGAAAACAACTTTGTAATGTTTTTGGAAAATTTACCCATGTTGTTTATGTAAGCACATTTTGTACTATGTTGTAATGTCTAAGTACATTCCATAATTCAATGCATTACAGCAGAGAGTTTTTAATTTATCCAATTAACTCCAAATTAAGTACACTGGGATAATTTAAAAAGAAAGTCAGATTCAGTTTGATGTGAATGTTCTATGCTCAAATTATGTATTTAAAATCCAAATTATAGTCGATAAACATGCTTACATACAAAGAAAACCACCAGTAAATAATATATAATATATTCCACTTGTTTTTCTTTTTTCCGGTAAAGAAACAGATGATGGTATTTTATGTCAGGTACTTGATATTATAAAAATAAAATATTTTATAGAAATCTTAAGAGAAAGACATAAACAATATTATATAAATTTTGTTATAGCGTTATGAAAATACGTTATACAGTTTTAAAGTAACTTCAATTCCATTATAATGCTCTTTACTAAAATTATACTAAAAAATTTTCGAATTGTTCAATTTGTTCTTGAGATATTGTGTCCACGCACAAACATGCATTGTTTGCACATGAGGTGCACCGTTTTAAGACTTTTTTGGAGGAGAGGGGAAAAAGTTGTAATGTTCCAATGATGGAAATATGATTCAGCATAAAAAATTATATAAGAAACACAATAACTTGGATATCCTTATGGGGGGCAGCCTTGTTACACATACTGATATAATTTGGAATATGTTATGTATATAATCACAAAACCCAATTTGTAAGGAGCATCCCCAAAATTTGGAAAACACTCGTATTGCAGATACCAGAATTCATGGACCAGTTTTTCACTTATCATGTGCTCGTCAACATGGAATAGCCAATATCTGCAATGGCAGCAAAAACTTGTTATAAGTCACAATTTTTGTTAACTTTCATGAGAACTGACAATATAATAAGGGCAAACATGGCTGATATCTGTAATGGGAGCGTCTTCTAGATGTTATGTATAGTTCAGTGATGCTAAAAGATCAGAAGAAATTAGCTAATCAGAAGAAAAGTATTCAAATATTTGATTCCAGTCATAATACTTTCCTTATGTATTAAATTCAAAACTCAAACTTTTACATCCTTTGTACGACATCACATATATTCAGATATGAAAAAATGCTTGTATAAACAATTTTACACAACAATGTTAAAAAATTTCCTTATTACCTAATTTCTTTTTTTAAATACTAAATATGCATTCATCAGAAAATGCATATGCTTTTTTATTTTAATATATAGATTTAAAAATATAGAAAAAAGCCCCAGGATTATGAATGAACTTGAGCGACTGCACTTTGCGGTTTTTTCATTTTCCTTAGTTTCATAACCTATATGCAGGGCAAGAAATTTCAGTTCAGACTATACTTGCCAAAAGAGCTTTTCACTCACCAGTTTGATATAAATAACATTGCATAATCTGTTCGTCATTTCTTATCGAAGACAAAATTGCATTAAATAAAGTTGAATATGCAGACGTGGAGAAGCATGTTAAGAACAAATTTAAACAATTTTCAATTTATGATTGCTATCTTTACGTGCTATATCAATTCAATGGAAATATGTACCCAAGAAAAAACAAAACAAATAGATCACTTCTACAGAGTTAACTTTTGTTATATGTAATTATGCCTGTTTTCTCTTGCATATTTTCAGTAATAACTAATACAGCAACAGAACAACCGACCGTTTTTATATATAAATGAGCCAGCTACTATATTACTGTACAAGTTTACAACTCAATATATATTACTAATAAAAGTCTTGCAATAAAAATAGCTCAATTAAATAAACAAACTTTGATGGCACAGATATGATTACATAATGCAAGGGCAGGTGCCAACAAAGTAATCAACATACCCAATTCCTTTAGTAAACTTCCAAAAGCACATATTGTGCATATATGCTTGTAGCTGCAATATGAAATTTAAGTCATTAACACACATCTTTGTATCAATATTTGATACAAAGATATATCTAAATAATCCTAAGAGAAGGTAAATCTAGATATATCCTACTAAAATTATGTACTAAATGATTGTAAATTTCTAAAAATCGTCTGTAATATGTAAACTAATATTTGACAACAAACATGGATGCCGTGCAGTGGAATCGCGAACGGACAATGCTGTTGGAACGGGAGTACCTCCGCCTTCTTATTATCTCAATGGCTGATTGAATATCCCTAAAGTTAACTGTTTAAATAACGGGCTTATATTTTTTCCTGTCAAAACAATATTTTGGATTTGCTGCATCTGAAAATATGTAGATATTATGTCTGTTTCACTTATTGCTTTGCGTCTCGAAATAGCTGAAGATTTTCCTTTATTACCCCATTTGCATTTTATTGGTAATATGTGTTTGCTATTCGAAAATATTATTTCTTTCTTTAAATTATGAAATTGTGTAATGGAATTTGACATATTTACTATTTCCCTTGAAGTCGACGAATGTTATAGACTGGTTAAGGATAAAGCAATTTTAATTTCTTTTTCGAGATGAAAATATACTTGAAATATTTATTTTAACTTGATTTTACATTTCATGAATATTTATGACGCAATGATGATATTGTATAGTTTGTACAGTTTTCTGTGCTATATTTTGTTATAATCATATTCATTATCTATAGTTTTGCATTTTAGATTCATTTGTTAATACAGCTCGAAAAGTTGCATAAATATGCATATTGAAATGTAATTTTAAATGTCCGTAAAATTTTTATTAAAGTTTTATTTCTGAAATTCCTTTTTAGAATTAATTTGATAAATCACATCCTAAAGTTGGCTTGAGTTGGTAAGGGGTGCAGAAAATACTTTTTTTTATAGCAAGTGATAGTATTAGACTTTTTTAAATGTATTTTTACGTACCTTGTTCTTGGAACTACCACTTTATTTATATACATTTTGAAAGTCAAGTGTTAACTGTAAAAATGGTTAAACACTGTGATTAGGTTGATTGAAAATTATTTTCACCTGAAAAATCTAAAATCACCTAAAAAACCTAAAAAATACAATTTCAATAGGAACTGTTTGAAATAAAGTACCTTATTTAAATAAATTGCACCTTTATTTTAGCTTCAATCAGATGCCTTTAGCTTCAAAACACGTGCAATAGTTTTTACCAATATATGCATAAACAAAGATTTTGCTCGTTTCAAACATTTCTATAAATTGCTGTGCAACTTGCCTTCTGTTACAACTTTAAGACAAAGTTCAAACTAAAATGGCATTTTTCTTCAACCACCATATAGCTGTCTTAATGTTGTATTAAAAATCAAATAATACAAAAACTTTAAAAACCATTTTGCTCAAATTTTGAATAAAAGTTCTGTTATAAAGGGAAAATAAGTTATAATGTTGAAAACGTCTCATCTTAATTGGTTCTTATTGTTGTCATACTATAGCTCTGAAAGTAGCATATTGAATTTATTTAATATATTAAACTTTTTATTGTGATTTTAAATAAAGAACAGCTGGACACTAGTTCTGCACACTTTCCTTTTTTTTAAATGTTAATTTAGCTCTATTTGGCTTTAGTATTGCTTGGATCCAATTTATTACTATTTTTTTTCACCCGGCAAGAAACATACAAAGCTTCTTTAGTTTAAGTAATTATTGGTTTATTTAGAAATATTTCTCTTGTAGCTATTGGACATTTTTAATATTCTATATCTTAAAAGAATATTAGCATCTGACCCTTTTTAAAATTGGACTTTTCACAAGCAGCTACTTTATAACATCAGCCCCTTAATAAAAATTACTTAAAATTTTGTATTATATAATCAGGCTCTTGACAAACTCCTGAATTTTAAACTTTTATCTTTTACAAAATTATAAATATTAAAATTTATTTTATGAAAGAAATAAAGATTTTAAACGTATTTGAGTTTTAAAAATTATTAGACATATTTTTGAAAGCTGTGTGAATTAGGACAATGGAAATTTAGTCCCACAATTATAAATTATCTATAAGAATATAAAATGTCTATTAGTCTAAAATCAATCCACGTAGTATTCTTCTTTATGAATCCCTGTTTATTTATATTTACCGTGAATCAGTTTGTAATTTTGATCCTGTTCAAATTTTAAGTTATGCTTGGCGACTCATTCTCGGCTCTATGCAATTCAACCCTCTTAAAAGTTATTTGCGACGTCATTCTCAGGAATATCATGCTTGACATTTTTCTAAAATTTGTATTAGTTCTTTTCTTGTAATATTTAAAAATTCGTGAGCATTTAAACTTATTTTGTAATTTCCGTGTATATTTCTTGTATTATTTTTAGTAAGTTCATTTACCATTTTATATTTTATGCAAATTTGCTTTAAACTGGTCTCTCTATATATAAACATTTCATGTATTACTATTCATGTAGCCACTGATGAAGGGCGTATATACATCCGAAAGTGCTCTGGCAGTTTTTAATATGTTTTGTACGTCTTTTAGGATGTGTTAAATAAGACATTTCATTTTTTAAAACGCTTTGTCCTTGATTTTATCTATTGAATGCAGACATGATACCAATCTTGATTATTTGTCTATTAGTCTGTTCATTTGTTGGTGGCATAGTAGAAAATCCAAGCTATGGACACAGCCACTACAGGGGTACCTCAGGTTAGACCAAAAATCATTGTGCAATGTAGATCACAATCAATGTTACGGAACCCTCGAAATAGAACCAGACATAGTGAAGCCAATTAATATTGGTACTTCTTTATTATAGCGGCCTTCGCGATATAGTTGCATAATTGCAAAGTTATTGCATAATGCATGCATAACACAATTTATATAAATAAAATTGGAAATCTGTCTGTGTGTCTGTTTGTCCCATCATCACAGGAGAACGGCTGAACTGAATTTGATGAAATTATGTGGGTAGCCAGGAAATAGCCCCACTTAAAATTTAGTCCATGTTTTGAGTTTATGGCTAGTGGTTCTCGAGATATTATTAAAAAATGAAACTTTTATTTGTCTCATCATCGTGGGAGAACGGCTGAACCGAATTTAATGAAATTTTGTGAATAGCCTTGAAATAGTTCCCCATAAATTTAGTTCGAGTTTCTAAGACCAGGGATTGTTGAGATATTAATGAAAAATGAAACTTTTTCCTAGGAGTTCTACTCTTTAACTCCGTATTTTATCCAAATGAAAAGGTTGAAAATCGCTCTTATAAAACGTGAAAGTGAATTAAAACTTTATCTCTGAGGTTGGTGGAAGATTTTTGAACTAATTAGTCACTATCTGAAAGCATGAATTGTTTGAAACATAAATTTAAATGGAAAATGGAAAATTTAATGAAATAGCCCCCCATAAATTTAGCCCAAGTTTCGAGTATCTAAGTCTAGGGGTTGTCGAGATATTAATGAGAAACGAAACTTTTTCCTTGGAGTTCTACTCTCTAACTCCATGGTTTATCCAAACGAAAAGCCTGAAAATCGTTTGGAAATGAATTAAAACTTCATCTCTGAGTTTGATGGGAGATTTTTTGCACTAATTAGTCACTTTCTGAAAACATGAATTGTTTGAAACATGATTTAAATGGGAAATCCATCTCCATGGTTTATATTTCACAAGCTTTTACTCAACAATTAAAAGTATAAAGAAATCAAAATGGTTATTTAATTTCGCAGTTTATGTGGAACATTCTATCTTATATCATTTTGCTCAGAAATGCAATTAAATTAAATCTGTCTGTTAATTTTGATTATTTTTTTGATTTGAATAATAAATAAATGGATATAAAAATATATTTTATAAATGAATGGTTTGATTTTTCTTTTAATTATATTAATTGCGGACTGCATACATCACTTTCGTTTATTTTGGCAAAGAGTTTTTAAGCTTATATATTGTGTTTAGCTAATAAACTCATATATTGTGTTTACCCAATAAATTTATTTATCTGATTGTTGAAACAGAAAAAAAGTAGAACGGGTATATTTTCTAGTACAATTTTAGTGTTTTCATTTAGTATATACAAACGGGATCAGGATGTTTTATTCTTCAGATCTGCAAATTCAGAGCTACAAATTTGGTGGAATATCACTAACTTGGCAACTTTTCTTAAACTTTGCCAAATTGATAGAAACGATGCAAATCAATGAAATTAAATTTGATTTTTTTCGAAGAGAGTACTGAAATAATGTTTCGGTAGCATCTGTCGGTCAGTCCATCCAACCTACTTAGTAACACATTTACCGAATTTTTAAAATGTTACCAAATACATAATCCATAAAAATAACATGAAATTGATAAAATTGCACTTAATAAATGAAATTAATTGTGTTTTGTTAGGGATAGTATTGTGATGATGTTTCATCAATTTGTTGCAAAATGGAACTATCAGTTCTACAGTCCCACTTGGTGATAAATTTGGCGATTTTTTAAATTATCACTAAATTGACAAAATGTCGCCAAACCTTCCATGGAGATAGTATTATTCAGACGATATGATTTCCATCAATTTATTTGAAGCAAATACCTATCATGTCGTTCAGCAACGGATGTAAATCCAATGTGTTATACAGCATACGAATTTTATTAAATATCTTCCAATTTGAATAATAAAGATATGTATATTATAAAATAAATTTCATTGACATTACATTTTTGACTGGATAATATCAATTACGGTCTTCAGGTTTAAACATTATTATTATTGATATTTTCGGGGATTATTGATATTTTCAAGTTATTATGCCATTGTTTTATTATGACAAAAATTGTTTAAACTTATATATTGTACGGTACGTTGTACGAGTAATCTTCTACAAATGCACGGGTATATCTTCTAATCTACGAGAATATAAGTAGTACAGGTATATTGGCATATATTTTGATTATTGGCATATATTGGAATCAATTACGACCGTCTGGTATAAAGATTACAGGGATTATTGATATTTTCAATTTATTATGTCATCTGTTTTATTTTGGCAAAGGTTTTTTAGATATATTGTAATACGGGATCTTCTACTAATACACTGGCATATTTTCTAATCTGTGACAATATAAATAGTAAGGGGATATATATATATATATATATTCCCATGTAATTTTAGTACTTTCATTCTGGCATATATGAGTCAATTTTGGATTTATTGATATTTTCAATTTATACATGTAATGTAATAATACAAGTTATATCTTCTAATATTCGTGTATGTAAGTAGTATGGGTCCCATACAATTTTAATGCTTTCATTTTGCATATATTGATTCAATTCCTTTTTTTTTCTGTAAATTTGCTTACAAAAGGGGCCAGCTTGATTTCTTCTTCAGATCTGCGCGTGAAGATAATTTTGTATAGCCAGAACATAGATTCTTAAATTTCTTTTTAGGAGCATTGTATTAAATATTTTAACAAAATATTTTGATAAAAAATGTTATTTAGTATACTATAGGAATTTGCACTTAATTGTGAATTTTAAGTTTCTTTATATTATATACTCCGTACGAAGGACGGGTATTCTGCTAGTCTATATAAATAAAATTGAAAATCTGTTTGTCCCATCATCACGGGAGAACTGCTAAACTGAATATGATGAAATTTTTTGGGTAGTCTTGAAATAGCCCCACTTAAAATTTAGTCCATGTTTCGAGTTTCTAGGACCAGTGGTTCTCGAGATATTAGTGAAAAACAAAACTTTTGTTTGTCTCATCATCACGGGAGAACGGCTGAACTGAATTTATTGAAATTTTGTGAGTAGACATGAATATCAATTTAGACCAAGTTTTGAATTTCTAAGACCAGGGGTTGTTGAGATATTAATGAAAAACGAAACTTTTTCCTAAGAGTTCTACACTCAAACTCTCTGGTTCCTGAAAACGAAAAGGTTTAAAATTGTTTAAAACGTGAAAGTGAATTAAAATTTTATCTTTGAGTTTGGTGGCAGATTTTTGTGCTAAATAGTCACTTTTTGAAATCATGAATTGTTTGAAAACATGAATTTAAATGGAAAATCTATCACCATGGTTTATTTTTCACAAGCTTTTACTCAACAATGAAAAGTATTAGGAAATCAAAATGGTGTTAATTAATTTTTAGAATTTTATGAGGATATATTATGTTGCTCGGCAATGCAATTAAATTAAATGTGTTTAATTTTTTATTATTTTTTTTATTTGAATAATAAATAAATGGATATAAGAATATACTATATTATAAATTAACGGTTTGATTTTTCTTTTAATTATATTATTTGCGGACTGCGCACATCACTTTCCCTTATTTTGGCAAAGAGTTTTCAAAATTATATATTGTGTTTTGCTAATAAACTCATGCATATTGTGTTTAGCCAATAAATTCATTTAGCTAATTGTTGAAACTGAAAAGAGTAGAATGGGCTATATCTTCTAATACAATTTTAGTGTTTTCATTTAGTATGTACAAATGGGATCACAATATTTTATTCGGATCTGCAAATTCAGAGCTACGAATTTGGCGGGATATCATTAACTTGGTAAATTTCTTAAACGTTGCCAAATTGACCCAAATATCGCCAAATTGATAAAAACGATGTAAATCAATGAAATTTATTTTGTTTTGTTAGAAAAGAGTACTGAAATGATGTTTCATTAGCATTTGTCTGTCAGTCTAACCGTCCTACTTAGTAATACATTTAGCGAATTTTTAAAATGTCCCCAAATTGATAAAAATGTTTGTAAATACATAGAAATATCTGGAAATTGATAAAATTATGCTAAAGGAATGAAATGTGTTTTGTTAGGAGATACTATTGCGATGATGTTTCGTCAATTTGTCATCAAGTGGGACTGTCAGTTCTACAGTTCCACTTGGCGATAAATTTGGCGATTTTTTAAAATGTCGTTAAATTTATGAAAATGTCCTCAAACCTTCCATAGAGATAGCATTATTCAGACGATAGTTTTTTTAAATATTCAGCTTCAGATTTTTTAATAGTGGCCACTGGCCACTAAGAACAAAATTTTTAGTGACCAACCAAAAAAAGTTAGTGGCCCAAAATTTTTTAACAATGACAGGTGTCTGAAATCAAATTTATATTTATGTGTTATACACCTGGCTGTTGATGTATATTTATGGATTGAAAATACTTAAAATTATGTAGGTATATACTTTTATATTATGTTTTGTAGACAGTAGGCTAAAGACACCCTATTCAGAGAAAAGGTAATAACACAAAAGAAAGCAATAAATTCAAATTACGAAATTTGATTTAAATTTATTCAATTTATTTAATTTCATTCTCTAGCCATAAAACAACAGTTATGAAAACTAGTATGTTTTTAAAATGAAGGCTGAAGGCAGAAAATAGCTATTTACATTTTTAAAATATTAAAATAAAATACTTAAAGTTACAGACAACACGAAAATATTAATAATTACAAATAAAGATTCGATAGGGTTGCCATGGGTGAGAAATACATAAAACATAACAAATTCTTTATGAAATAAAGTTATGAATTGATGAATAAGAGGATTTATAAAAAATATTTTTTGACGCAATAATCCTAAAAATATTAGAAAAAAATAATTTTTTTTTTTAAGAAATAAACGAGGATACAAAGAGATTAGTGTTTTTCAGCTGAAATTTTCTTTGGCTTAAATTCAATTTGATTCTGCAAACAATTTAAAAATTTAATTTAATTAATTCTGCCTTTAAACTCAAAATGTATGAAACTTAGAATGTACAAAAAGAATGTTATTTCTTCTAAACAAAATATAAAAACTGAAATATGATAATTCAGTCAGATACTGTAAGGTAGAATAATTAGAAGATGAAGATATATGGGAAAGGATTATTTTAGCAGGGCACCTCAACAGCAGCAGTTGAAATAATGACAACAATTAAGAACAGTTAAAATAGCGACATTTCTTACTGTAAAAGAAACCAAAAGGGAAACAAATTTTCTTACAATAAAATGTGTTTTGTTAACAGACTCATTTATTTAAATATCAGTTGAATTTTTTAAATTTAAAACAAAATTATTTCATAATACATGATGCAAATTAATTATAGCATAAAGAAAATCTATGATATATCATGGACAGTGATCTCAAGTATGTTGATTTATGACATGCTTAAATACACAGACATGGAAGAGTGTATCATCTGCCCCATAAATCAATTAAATCTTTTTGGATTTGAATAGTCAAGATATGTATATAAAATAAATTTCATTGCCATTGCATTTTTGACTGGATAATATCAGTTACAGTCTTCAGGTTTATACATTATTATCATTGATATTTTCGGGGATTATTTGTTCAGAGATTATTGATATTTTCAAGTTATTATGTCATTGTTTTATTGCGACAAAAATTATTTAGGTTTAAAGATTACGGGATTATTGAAATTTTCAATGTATACATGTAATCCACTAATGCAGGTTATATCTTCTAATATTCGCGTATATAAGTACTATGGGTCCCATACAATTTTAACGCTTTTATTTTGCATATATTGATTCAATTCCATATTAGTTGTAAATTTGCTTACAAAAGGGGCCAGGATGTTTTATTCTTCAAATCTGCCAATAAAGATAATTTTGTATAGCGAGAACAGAGATTTTTAAACTTCTTTTTAGGAGTATTAAATTAAATATTTTAACAGAATATTTTGATTTAAAATATCATTTAGTGTAGTATAGGAATTTGCACATGATTGTGAATTTTAAGTTTCTTTATATTATATACTCCGTACGAAGATTGGGTATGCTGCTAGTATATATATATAATCCTTTTTAAATGTGCTGCCAAGGCTGCTATAATAAGGAAGTACCCTCAAAATTAATCAATTAAAGTGGCCTGAGCTTGGACATGTGCTACATATGAATGCGAATAGAGTAATTAAGCAGGTACTGAAAACACCAATTAGTAAGTGGCCTGAACTTGGACACGTGCTACATTTGAATGCGAATAGAGTAATTAAACAGGTACTGAAAACACCAATTAGTAAAGGACTTAGAACAATGAAATGAAAGAATGTTGAAGCATATGCAAAAACAATAGAAAGATGGTGACTATTAATCGAGTCTTTTTAAATTAATTTCGAAAAAGGCTATGTTTTTCAAAGAAGACTTGCAAATGTAGAAATCTTTCTAAATGTCCTATCTCATGTACTTTTTCCCCCAGCCTCCAAGCAGAAAAGGCCTATGACTGATGTACATAATCCTGTTGCTGAAGGTTCAAAAGAAGACAGTCTAGAAAAGAAGGATGGTTATTCAATGGACAAATACCGTGGGTCCAGAAAGCTGCAGGATATGACTCTAGAAACATTCTCTAATACTGGTAAGTCCTTCTACCTATATTTATCTAAGTCTTCTGCTTTTTTTTTTAATAATTTGTTTGCACAACATTCATGAATAGTTTGTGTTTCAAGTTAAACCTTACATTTCCCAATTACTAAATTTGCTATTGCCATAACTCTATATTTGAACTTATAAAAATGTATATTTAAAACACTGAATTATTTTAGCAATGTTATCTATTATTTTTGTATATTTCATTAAAGGTGTGGTTTGGATCTCAGGGTTCACAAAATTGTTTTATCCTGAAAATGAGGACGGCCATGTTCAGGGGCATAGTCAGAATTTTGAGAAAGGGGGTGGGGATGAAGCATTTTAATGCTAAATGTGTGGATCTGTTATTTGGCAGCACAAAAAACCTTATTTAAAATAAGGAAAATATTGCATACTGTATGTGAATTTTGACATATTATCTAACAAGAAGAATATTTTTAAAGAATTGATTTATTAAATTTTGTTATAGATTTAATTTATTTATTTCTAAAAGGAGGTAGCAAAAGAAGAACAAATTGCTTTAAGAGAATATTAGACTATAAATATTTTTAAAGTGTTTATAGCCTAATAAGAAATATTTCTTGCTTTATGTACCAGTCATGCAATATGCAAAATATTAAATATATAATATTTTATTTTTTTTTCTAAATGGATTTTCAAATTGATAATACTATAATAGCAAGAAAGCACCCAACTAATCCTCCACCACCATCTATGACATAGCTGCCAATCCTTTGTTTTGCCTGAAAATTTTCCAATTTTCAAGTATTTTTCCGATCATCTGATCAGAAACTGATTTCTTCTAATTTTTCGTTCACAAACCTGATACAAAAGACAGATTGTGCAATTCCAATTCTGTTAAGATGAGCAACAAGGTAACATGTCCCACTGCTAAAAGCTGCAACAGCCCTTTCTGTGGGGCAAATAGGCAATTGGAGGGCACTCTCAATTTTTAAAAAAATTCTTTCCACATGTTTGATATTTTGGTCATCTTTAATTTTTTGATGGATGATAGAGGCAACCAATGTATAATCAGTCTCATTAAAAGAGAATTGAATGACATTTGTGCCCCTTTTGTCCATTTGCTGCCTTGTTTTCAGAATACCACAATGGGATGGAATCCATTGAAGAATTTATGCTTTTGGCAATCATAAAACTTTTTAATGAAAGATCTACATTCCAATATAGCTTGTGGTCTATAGTAAGTGGTGGGTATATTACACTTTACAATAGCTTGTATGGCTGCACTAGAATCAAAAATAATCATGGATTGCATGTAAGCCGCTGGTCGACATTTCAAATACCGTAAGGAAACTGAAATGTACTTGAGTACATGTGTGCATACGCACTTGTTGTATATGTGGCTTGAGAGTCTAACTGACTCAGATGCAGCCTACGATTCAATTAACCTAAGGTTTTGCATTTGCAGAAGTTAGTCTTAAATCACTTTTTAAAGTCACTAAATTTTTTCTTCTTTCTTGGGCTTTTGGGGAAAGAAAGGCCCATTAAATTTAGAGTATCAATTAAAATTTTATTTTTGATGTTTGGTAACGGGATATTGGCGGAGTGCATTTTCCTCCTGCTGATGTGGCAATTGCAATCTTTTTGTCTTGACATTTTGGCTATCATAGCTCAAATAAATTTTGTGGTTCAATTTAAAATACTATTTTCAATATTTGGTAACAAGATTTTAGAAAAACAAATTTTTCCTCCCACAGATGTAGGCGTTGCGATCTTTTTTGCATCTCTGCAGAATTTTACGTTATTTACACACTATAGATTTTGCCTGGAGTGACGTGGAGTGCCAATAGATGATACTGTTATTTGATTAAAAAATTCTTTTTGATTTTATGTAGATTTACTTGTGTTATAGATACTCCCATTTGCACTAGCTATGCTGTGGAATACAATTTTGTTAAATTGTTCAAATAAATGGTTTTTTCTAAAAACATGTGATTCTCATTTGATTTGAAGGAAGCTTCTGCACACTTGCCATAATTGAAATTAGAATTTCTGCCCATCTTATTGGGCATTCATTTAGAACAGTGTCAAGTTAGGAAACAAAAATACAAGGTTAAAATAAATATGAGGTCAATTCTCTTTTAATTTGCTGGAAGAATGTAAACAAACATAGTGACTCACTATTCCCCTGAATGATGTTCATAAATACACCCTTATTTTTTAACTTACCTCATTCTTGGAGTGACTCACAGTATTCTTTCAGCGGAAGTCTTCGGGATCGGGTATCCGACGTATATGCAAGCTCATTTGCATAATATGGAATACATCACAGATAACATAATGTTCTGAAAGGTACCCATCCCAAGGTACATAAAAAGATCCATGCAGAAACACGATAGCTCATTATAGCTTGTAACTGGATATAGCTTGTAAAAAGCTAAGAACAATGTCGATGGTCTAGTCGAGATATGTATTGAACTTAGATAAATTGTGCAATCCAGTAATGGAGATTATTTAATTGATGCCAAATTGCCTAGTTGAGTGATTCTCAACCTTTTTAAAGCTGCTGCCCCCCAAAGGAGTGAAATTTTTTTTACCCCCCCCCCTTTGTGAAAATCCCGTAATTTAGGGTATGAGAAAGGAGGGGGGGGGGGGGTACTGAATTATAAGAGGCAAATTTTTAGGTAATTTTCTTCAGTAGACTTACACACCAAATTTGTTTGGTTTAACTCTACTTTTGCCCCGGCAGGTAATTGCAGTCTATTTGTTAAAATTAAAATGACTAATGCAAAAAACAAAACAAAAAAAACTTATGCTTAAAAAGAGTTCTTTATTCTTAGTTAGATAATTAAAAAAAGACAGCAAAAAAATTTTTTTTACACTTAAAAAGTAGTATTAATGAAACAATCCAGTACCTATGTCAGTGGGATGGTTGTGCTTAATGGTTCAGAGACAGTTTCTTAATGTTGGGTTCAATATTTTTAGTGAGATGAAGGCGCAAGTCCCCTCTTTGCACGATTTGGAGTCGATTTCTCTTTTTTGTAACTAGATCCGTCACAGCACTGAATCCTCGCTCGACGAGGTAGGAGGAAGGGAAGGCAATTAAAAAATTTTCGACGATAATCCATAGTCCAGGGTAGAGGCAACTGATGTTACCTTGAAGCCAAAATTCTGTGAGATGATCACCATTCTGGAAGCTGGCTTTCAAAGTTTCATTAGTTGAAAGTTCGGCCAATTCCTCCTGAATCTGAACTTCTACTGTCTTAATATTCACAAAAGGGTTCATGACCCATTGAGGTATTTCCAGGGACAAAATATCCTCAAAACGTTCAGAAAAGTCCTTGTGCAAAGACTCAAGGTGTTGACAGTAAACGTGTATCATCGAAGGGGATTTCACTGTTTTTATGCAGATCCGACAAGATTGGAAACTGGCTGAACTCGTTGCGACCAAAATTCTGCTTCCACAAAGTGAGTTTTTTTAGGAAGGCAGAAATAACAGATTTTGTTGTGATCAAATTGAGCTCGTCGTCTTGAAGATCAAATTAATTCCATTGAATTTTGAGAATAAATTGGTCATGTAAGCAACATCAATCTTAAATTGTAGCAATCTGTCTCTCAGAGTTACATCTTTCGCTTCGAGGAGCTCAAGCACAAAGTCGAAAAGATTCCAAAACCTATTGAAGCAGGCACCTTTGGAGAGCCAGCGAACCTCGGTGTGTAGAAGCAAGTGATTGAATTCTTTGTCGTTGTCCTTACACAGCTGCCCGAATAATCAATCGTTGAGAGCATTACTGCGAATTTTGTTCACAGCAGAGATGTCATATTGTAATGACTGATACAAACGGTCGCTGAGGTTTTTTGCAGCTAAATGCTGTCTGTGAATCATGCAGTGAATAGCTAAAATACCTGGTACCTCCCTCTTCAAAAGGGCGATGAACCCAGAACCCACCATTGCAGGAGCTGTATCAGTGGCAACAGACCTAATGTTTGCAAGAGGAATATTTTTCTCTTTAAAATAATCTTTGACAGTATTAAAACAGATTCACCTTTAGTATCTGCAATAAAGCTTCTTGCAAAAAGCATCTCTTGAATAATTTTTCCTTCCTTCACAATCTGGACGTACGCCAACAGTAAAGCCTCATTACTTGACAAGGTTGATTCATCAATTTGAAGAGAAAATTCGGTGGGTATCAAAAGTTTGCATAAGGAATCTTCAACGTCTTCAGCCATCTCATCAATTTGTCGTCTCACTGTATCGTTGCTTAATGGGGACATTTTAGATTACATTGGACGCGGCTGGATGGTATAAAACCGTTTCTAAAAGTTCCTTGACAGCCGGCAGTATCAACTCTTCGACGATGGTATGAGCTTTCCCCGATTTAGCAATTAATTTTGATATATTATAAGAGGCTATCAAACCATCGTCACATTTATGTTATGAGGTTGCTAATAAGCCTGAGGCCAACAGTGTCTTCAGAAACGTATCCCTGATGTTCTTGAAAAACAACAAATCTTTATTTTGTTTGTCAGGATGAATTTTTTGCAGATGCTCCTACAAACGAGACTGTTTCATTGCCTCATTAGATAACACTTTGTTACAAAGTAAACACAAGGGTAGTTGTGAGTTCGACGGCGATTGAACAAATCTGAATTTCAAGTACTTGGCACTGTATTGACGACACTTCTTTTTGTTAACCGACATTGTTGGCGGCAGCAAAATATGATGAGGGAAAGATAACTATTTCTCAAAATTTATAATTCACGATAAAGAACTAATAAGCACACGTATCTAGCTGACTGGCTAAATAAACAATGAAAGTAAATCGAAACTGAGGGAAAAAACAGAAATGAAGCGAACGAAAATCAACGCAAGAAACATTGGTCAAATCAAACATTCATACTGAAAGGACGCTCAATGCGTGCTCTGCGATTAATCGCTGTAAAGAGAATTTGCCAAATGGCTTAAATGAGCCAAGTATTCAAAGGTGAAAACAGCTCATCCCCCTTTTCTGGAGCATTTTATGGCATTTCAGAGTACATGATCTTTAAGTCTACAACTCGGAGATTCGGCCTAATATGGCCAGGCGCTCCATAACTGCAACCCCAATGGATGGAAGGTGAAGACAGCTGACGCATGCGCTGTGCTGGTTGGGATCGGAGAAGAATCAAGATGGCCAAGAACTGGCAGTGTCGAGTTTTTCAAGGTCATCCCACCTAGAATCACCTTTTCCCAATTTCAAAATAAGACCTCGTTTTTGCTTCGGACAAATTCCTCTTCCCATTCTGAGAATTGCGCAAGGGGAATCTCATTGTATTTACCGACATCCTGATAGGGAGTGTTGAATGTCATTTTGTTTTAATACACACAAAGACGAAACTATCACCAATTACCCAGAGGCAAAATACCGAACGCTTGCTTCTTTTTGCTGACCACAGACATGGAGGGGTTGTACAATGGGAACACAATTATTCGTGTTGAAGAAAGAGAAGACCTGGGAAATATAGGGGATGAAACTTACTGGTTCCAGAGCTGTCGTGTAAGTTTGTTTTATTACTGGTACAAATGATGTAAATTGGATAATCGATTGAATAAATTTATTTGGGAGTTTTAAAATTAAGTTTGAATGCCCAAACATGCTCATCTTCCCCCTACCACCCAAAACATGCCCATCTACTGCCCAAAATAAGTTCACCGCCCCTCAGCATCCTCCCCCCGTCCCCGTTAAGAACCAATGGTTGTGCATGATGGTATATGTCACAATTAGTTTTTAATGATACTCTACCAGTGAAGTCTTTGCTTTTAAAACTCAAGTATATATGAGTTTGCTGTTATGGTATGCACGACTGATCAGTATGCTTCAATGGAAAATGTAATTGGAATAGGTATTATGTTCTGGATATGCGACCAGCAAGTGGTGGATAGTGAAAGACATATCAGCAAAGAGGTAATATAAAAATTACTATTTATCCAGCTTCTGCACTGATACCTTTTATTCCAAATGATGTCAATAAACTAATTTTGTAAATATGTTCAACTGCTTAAGTTTATAGCAGACAGCCATTTTTGTATTATTGGCAAAGATATTGTGCTTTAATAAAAGGCAGTTTGAGTATTTTCTCGTGAAAAAATACTTTTGTGTTCTTTTTTAAACACTGCATAGCTCTTGCTAAAGCTTAGTGACACAGTTTGATGTTTTCTGTCACCAAGGAAGACAGACATTCTGCTATGGGTCGAGAATGGTGTTTAATCAAATTACAAATTGAATTTAAGTATTCAGACATCATGATTATTATATTTTTTTTTTCTACTAATTCTACAATGTTATTTTTTATACCGCATTTCTTCCACTAAATTTTGTATTAGACTTCTCTAAATATCTTCAACTACAAATTGATTTTCTCAAATGCATTGACTATATTGCTGTTCAGACATATTTTGGGTTTACACTATTGTATACTTAGGTTTTTATTTTAAATTTACATACATACACTGATGATACTCAGATGATACATACACATGGATACTCAGGATTTTTTTGTTTTTGTTTTACCCATAGGTTATATTGTTTTTTATTTCTATAATATTTCTAGTTTCCCTTTCTTTTCAAAATTATACATTGTTCCCCTGCCACACATAAATCAATCTACAGCTATTATGGAATGTTTGCAATGCAATCTGTCACTACTGGGTCATTCCATGCTATTTCAACAAAGGGTTGTTACTGCACTATTTTTAATATTTTTTATATTTTGCACAAGTATTTATACATGTTTAGAGTTCAAAACTGATTTTAGAAAAGAACAATTTCTTACCGTGTGGCAGAGAGGTCCCCAGATGACACTTTAAAGATATACATTTTTGTGATTACAAGCATTTGCACAAAATGCTATAACTTCCCTCCTAATTGAGAAAATTAAAAATTTTAAAAAACCTTTTACTTAGAATAAAGTGCTGATAATTTTGATTCAACTTTGTTTCATCATTTGATATATTTTTGAAAATTTAATGGTAGTCAAAATTTACCATTGAAATTTGCATTTTCTCATTTTCTGAACTTGTTTTTCACTGGGAAGGGGACAATACACTCAAACCAAATTTATCTTGCAAGTACTATAGTAACAGTAGATTTTACCTGAGGGGAGAAAACTGGAGTGTTTTGAACTTTTCCAAAGCTTTTTCACTGGTGAAAATGGATGTTTTCAAAAAATTCAGATTTTTCAAAAGCTGTATCTCCAGTGGGGTTGGTTCACAGTAAAAATCTGAAATTTATATTACTGAGACTTCTATTAAGTAGCAACACCATAATAAAATTTGGTCACTTTGTTTTGCATAGTAACAAAAATATTTGAGTTCAAAGTTGTGAACAAAATCTACTGGTGTTTTTTTTTTTTTTTTTTTGACAATTATAACCTTTTTTATAACTAATGAAGTGTGAATATATTTTCTTTTTCATTTGTTGTAATGAAAACCAAATGAAAGTGTTAAAGACCAAGAAAATATATGAAAAAACATACTACACAATTCATAACTGCTAAAGCAGCCGAGTTCATGGAATGTCTCAACTTGTACAATCTTGCTCAGTGTAAGAGTGTACAAGTTGAAACAAGATTAACCTGTTTGATCCAGAAAGAACTTGCTGTCACAGGCTAGTGTGAGTTCTGCATTTGCATTGTGTGAGAGTGTTATGCCGAGATTTGACAGTTCTAAATTTAATTAATAGTTCAAAATTTGTAATAGCTTAAAATTCGTTATTTTCCCCTTTCCCTTCAAAATTCAAAATTTATTTGTTGTTTTTAATATTTCGGCGATTTATTTCCCCTTTCACGTAATTTGTTATCTTTTTAATGTTTTTATTATTCAAAATTGTGCGTAATGTGCCTTTAAACGTTAAATAATCTTTTGTTAATTCTCATAATCTTCGTTTTCAGCTGTTAACTTCTTTTCACTTCATTCATGAGTTTGCAGAAAAAAGGCACTTTTTAAGACAAAATTTGACTTTCCCTCGCTTATCAGTGAACACCTGCAAGTAGGGTTGCCTCACGACATCCGGTGACCATGCGTCACCGCGTGGGCTCGTGGTTGCCGCATCGGGAGAAGTGATCTTTTTTTGGTTCTTGGCATAACAGCGTTTTATTTCCGCAGTGTATGCATGAGCGCTCGGCGCGAAGCGCAGGGTTTCGCTCGCCAAGTTTGGCGTCTCCTGGGAAGGCAAGCGTGTTGCCGGACATTCGATTCCTGACCAGCACTGTGAGAGGTGGTTTTTTTTTATCGCCAGGAAGATACGTGGGACGGGGCCCCAATGCAAGGGCGCCCGTATCCCGCGGTCGTCTCAAATATCTTGCATATATGTTTCATCAAAAGTGAATCGACTTATCTACCAATTCCCGCGGTCGTCTCAAATATCTTGCATATATGTTTCATCAAAAGTGAATTGACTTATCTACCAATTCCCGCGGTCGACTCAAATATCTTGCATATATGTTTCATCAAAAGTGAATCGACTTGTCTACCAAACCATTGCAATGATCTCCAGTAGTGGACATCTGAGATGCCGGCCCATTCAGGCGTTCCACAGCATTGTGTTTTAGTTTAGGGCCTGTGCTCTCGGGTGCTTGTGTGTACCGCGCAACCAGTGTCAACCTAGTGGTCTCTAGTGGTGTGAGATCCCGAGCAGCTTGTGATCCATATCCATTCCGCCAGTGTCATCAATCACAAATTTAAGTCCTACCGGATTTTGTCCGGTCATTCCTGCAACGCTTTGTCTGAAACAAGTGATCTGTATAGTCACCTGTGTGATTAGCAATTCAAATTAATTGGTGGTTTTTACATTTTTTTTTATGCAGTATACTAACGTTTACACTTTTATTTTAAACTTGGGAATTGAATTGTATTCCATTTCAATTTTGAATCCAAATATTTTTCATTTTTAACATGTACAATTTGTGTTTGTTTTATTGAGTAATCCATTTAACATTTATTATTCTTGGTGGTGGACAGCCAGCTCCAGGCAGACCAAACTCTGGTCTTCAGACCAGAGTGGATTCTGTTTCCTGGGTTATTGAAATTGGGTAATTTTAAAAGATTTAATTTGTGAGCAATGTACTAACTTAACTTTTAACCATTATACATTCAACTTAAGTGAAACTTTAATGAATAGGATGATATAATTTTTTTATTGTTGAAAAATAAAAGTTAATTTTTAATTTAACAAATGAGTTGTGAATTCTTTAGTTGTTGTTGGCTGTGCTAATTTTATCTATTTATTCATTTAAAGGTAAGTGGATCTTTTAGAAGTTATGTGATATCGAAGTGTTTTCAAAAGTGTATCTTAGTTGGGCACAGACCAAGCTGTGGGTAATAGACAAGGTACATAGAGAAACAAAACAAATAATAATTATAAAAGTAAACTTTATTGATTATCAAATCTATATGATCAGGCTAATGTAAAATAATATTAAATAAAATGTAATTATTAAATGATTAAATATAAATATAATAACTTAGAATAATGTAATGTAAATAACTTAAAGAATAATAATAGTTAATAATTATAAATAAATAGACTTGTGTGTGAATCTAGAAATGAAATTATAAAAGAAGTATAAATAGTAAAAATTCAAAGGGGAGTATAAAGCTATATAACAAGAGTTAGTTGACTTTTGATTATAGTGTACGTGTGTGATAAAGTGATGGTAAAGATGATGTGTTCTGTTGGAGCTAAAGTTAATGAGGATTGTCATAAGACTACTTATGGGCCAATTTCACTAACACTAAAGGATTTTAGTGAATTTAGCAATGAAGAAAAAACTATTTTGGACTTAAGATTAGGAGACTTTGAAAATATTTGCCAGTATCATGAGAAGAAATATCTTGTTAAATACAATCACTTATATGGAAAGAACTGTTCTGATCCATTTAGGTCATACAAAAGTTACAACAAAAGGTCTTACTGAAATATCTTTACATGTGGCTCAAAGCCATCCAAACCTAAGATTAGTTCCAGGTAAAAGTTTATGCATTTCTTGTTTGAAAAAAATTTATAGTTTTAACAAAGATGAAACCAATGATGAGACATTTAGTCCAGTGTATTAGACATTAGATAACATAAATGTTGCATGTGAGGCTGTGGGAGTTTCACCTGTTAAAATTAAGAAGCTTAACATTAAACAAAGACTCGAAGCTTTAAAAAAGAAGGTAAAAAAAGTTACATCAGCAGTGGAAAATGAACTAAGTGCAAGTTTTGGTGTAAGTTTGAATGAGTCTTTCGGAAATAACAAAGCTAATCTGAAAGAAGATGAATACACTATTCTCTCAAATAAGCTAAAAGAAAAATATAAAGGAAGTTCGACAGTTTCAGAGAAAGTAAAAATATTAAGTTTAGTGCCTGAGTCCTGGTCAGTAGCAAAGACATGTCAGAATTTGGTGCAACTCAGTACTTGGTAAGAAACACACAGGCATTAGTTAAGAGTTATGGCATTCTTCCTAATATAGAACAAAGGAAGTCCAGAAATTTTCCAGAGGAAGTGATTGATAAAGTTGTAGATTTTTATGAAAGTGATGAAAACAATAGGATGTGCCCTGTTACAAAAGACTGTGTTTCTATTAGGAATACAGATGGTTAAAAAAACTCAATTCACAAGATTTTGAAGAAATAAACATCACTCAAGTTTCAACAGATCTTTCTCTTGAACTTAAAGAAAGGGATTACATTGCATGCATTTATGATTCTCATTGGTGGCTTGCACAAGTTATTGAGGTGTAGCAATCAGATACAGACTGCAATGTCCATTTCTTCCATCCAGTGGGACCATCAACATCATTTCAAAAATCTGAAGCAGATACTGTTTGGATGCCGTATAACAATGTCTTACGTGCTCTTACTCCTTCCGAGTTGTCAACTGCTGCTGGACGAACATGGAATATTGAACCCAGGTTGTGCAATGAGCTTACGGAACTTTTACAACATAATATAAAAAGAAACAAACTAATAAAACTTGCTAAGTGATATAATTTTTGTCTGTTTGTTCAATTGTTTACAACATGTAGTCCTAAGCAGCAAGTAACATTCATTTCTTGTAACTATAATGATAATTGTTTTGTATATACATATAATTTTTGTTTGTTCATTTGTTTACAACATGTAAGCAAGTAACATTTCATGTGTTTCTTGTAACTATAATGGTAATTTTCTTGTACATATATATAAAAATTACCGTCAAAGCAAATGGAAATACACTGATTTTATTCGCAACTTTGAACTCAAATATTTTTGTTACTATGCAAAACAAAGTGATCACATTTTATCATGGTGTTTTTACCTGATAGACGTCTCAGTAATATAAGTTTTAGATTTTTACTGTGAACCCTACTGGAGATACAGCTTTTAGAAAATCTGAATTTTTTGAAAACGTCCATTTTCACCAGTGAAAAAATTTTGGAAAGGGTTCAAAACACTCCAGTTTTCTCCCCTCAGGTAAAATCTACTGTTACTATAGTACTTGCAAAATAAATTTGGTTTGAGTGTATTGTCCCCTTCCCAGTGAAAAACAGGCTCGGAAAATGAGAAAATGCAAATTTCAATGGTAAAGTTTGACTACCATTAAATTTTCAAAAAATATATCAAATGATGAAACAAAGTAGAACCAAAATTATCAGCACTTTATTCTGAGTAAAAGGTTTTTTTAAATTTTTAATTTGCTAAATTAGGAGGAAAGTTACACCATTTTGTGCAAATGCTTGTCATCACAAAAATGTAGTACATGTTTAAAATGCCATCTGGGGACCTCTCTGCCACACAATAAGAAATTTTCTTTTTCTAAAAATGGTTTTGAATTCTCTGAAAAATATAAAATTGCAAAATATAAAAAAATATTCAAAGTGGTGCAGCAACCAATATAAAAGAAATTTGTTGAAGTAGCATGGAATGACCCCACTTGTTCATCGCACACACTATCAGCTCGTAGGTTTCTTGCATTTATGTTTATAATGATTAAACTGCAAATAGATTTGAGATATCTTAGGACTTTCTGCAGTAACAAAATACTCCATAGCATACACAGAGTAACATGAGATGGCTTTTGTCTGACCTGACCCATTTCTCGCAAGAGAAGGACCAGTACTCCCTTGTCACTGGCGAATTGGTCAGGTCAGGTCACACCAGGAAGTTTGTAGTTCAATTAAGTTCTGCCACAATATCATTTAACTTCAGGCTAGTGTCTATATTTCCAGCCATACATATAGTACATAATCCTTTATTGCTCTTTCCAGAACTGTAACTCCACAAAATGGTATTTTCTGATACATTTATTGCACTTTTGCTGGTATTAATCAGTAGAACTAACTTGCTTTATCTTCAAGTAATTGCTAAAAGTCTGCTGCAATAACAGCACAATAAAGTAGAACTTTATAAAATACAGAATAAATACAAAAATGATCAACCAGTTGTAAAAGCAAAAAATAACCTTCTTTAGGATCAACAAAAATTCCAACCTTATTTACTCATGTCAAGTTGACAATTGAGGATAGCATACATTTCTGAAGGTAGGAGATACGAGGTTGCCAACCTTGCAGAAAGAAATGAAAGGCGGAAAGGAAACTACGAACACACAAGACCAGAGGAAAGAAAGAAGAAAATACGGCGATAAGAGAACAGATATCAGAACATAAAGAAACAATTAAATAGTGAGGAAACCTACTAAAACAGTAATGAAAGAAAACTGAGACATTTAAAGCAACTGTGAAAAGTAAATAGAAATTGTTGGAAACAATGGGAAACTAATTAGAATAACTTGATAAAGTGAAATTCAATAAAGGAATCATTTAGTTTCAGATGCCATAAGAACTAACTTTGTCAGATAAAATAGGAAAAAAAAAAAAAAAAAATCTGGAAAAAGATTGACAAATAATCGAAAAAAGAAGGAAGTTGACCGGAATGGAAAAAATTATATGAAAGATTAACAAGTGAAAGGGAAGAAAAGACAATGAGCAATAACAAGGGAGTTTGATTGAGAAACTTCCAAGAAAATCCAATTGAAAAATTGAATTAGGAGAAAAAATTATGCCTGCTAAAAATTGAAAATTGGACTTTCTTGAAAGTTTTTTAATCAAGCTCCCTTTTGATCATTGTCCCTTCTTTTCTGCTTGGAAATTTTTTATGTTTTCATGCTGTTATGTGTAAACTTTGCCACAGTGCTTTCATTTTTTTTACTTTAGTACAACAGACTAGACTGTTTTAAAATTATGGGCATTGGGGGTGTCACACTATTTTGAATAACTGTTTGTTTTACCGAAAAGTTGTATTTTTTCTCTATCAAAATTCCACACTTCTGTGGCCTTTCCAATTGCTATTGATTTTTTTATTCCATTTCCATTTTCCCTTTCCTTAAAGCTCCCCAAGCTCAAAGGCAGGAGTCGGCTACTGCCAGTATAGGTAAAAATGTTCAAGTTTTGAGTACTAGTTAAATTATCGGAATTGTTTGAAATTAACTATTTTTAAAATATAAAATGTCAAAAATAGAACCATTAAATGTTTGATAAATGTGTTTTATGCTTACATAACACTTTTATGAACTGATATTAAATGATTATGTTCTGTGGTCTAGCATGAATATTATTGTACCCCGCTAAATATTTGATGGCACTCGTATCTAGTATACTCCTCAGTACATAAAATCAAGAATTATATTCTTTGGGTTTGTGCATTTCTCCCATACCTTGTTATTCTACCATTCTGCAAAGTTTGCAGGAAGGTTACTATGCTGCTGATTATGCCCACTTTTTACTAGTTGTTTAGTTGCACACTGGTTGTTAAAACTTTAGTAGCTTAGTATGCCATGCCATCCAACTCTGAGCACTGTAATAGCTTAGAGTACATAATAGTTTAAAATACATACCAGTTTGTCTGACTAGGATAATTAATCATGGATGAAAGTTAGAAAACTGATTGAAATTATGCCTTGTTCTTAGTAATTTATAACCATTTGAATAGCTGTGTAGCTTAAACTATTACTCCAATTTTTAGGTACAGCTAATAATTCTACTGATGCAAAAAAATCTAACTCATCTGAAGTAAAAGCTGACCTGACTGGCAAGCAGTCCAATACACCAAAAGATAATCAGGGAAAGACAGATATAAGCATATGCACTGAAAAAGATGAGCCCAGCGAAACAGGTGTTGTGGAGGATAACCTGGATGTGGATCGAAGAAACAGAATGTTTCGTTCTCAACCAATATCATTTTCATCGGGAAACCATTTTGTTGAAGTGACTAAAGGGCTACTTCATTTGTACAAAGAAAAGTGAGTATTGTATTTGATTCAAGATCTCTTTGCAATGAAAAATTCTGAAAATGTGCAATGAGAGGTACTTGAGCATTCTGCCAACTTCCATAATGTGTATATGTTTACTTGCACATTCTGACGCACGGTGCTTTATAAATAGGATATTAGCATCTACACTGCTGATCTGAACTGCAATTTTCTTTAAATTTAAGCTTTAGGTTAGACCAAGCATTCTATATTTTAACCAATTGATAGGTCCTGATTAAGCTTTCCTGGGGCCCTATGCCCAAATAGGCATTCCGGGGTCCCCTACTCATAATAGAGAACTGAGAATTAGTGACACTTCCCCACCCAATTGGAGAAAAAAGCTCTTAACATCAGAATCTGTCAGTCATTAGAATTTTCCATTTTATTTTAAGTGTATTTTAATTAGAAAAATTGCAGTTTTAATATTTTTGTTGTCAAATACTATATATAAATTTGCATTCTGCATAAATTTTGAAAATCTCTCCAGTTCAAATTGTATGCAATTGATTCATCTTCAATAATACAAACAGAAGGCACCGATCAAAATCTCAAAGGGACCACCTGAAAATATACCTAAGTACCTACCATTCAATGCCTTATCAAACCGAATGCAGTGAAACCGGGTTCAAGTGACCATCTGTCCAGTGGAACTGAGATAATTGATCACTGTACCATACAAAACAAAGATATTACATTGTCATGATATATGGACTAGGTCGTCATTTAATCAAGTTTTATTTTACTTGAAATAATACTTTATAAAAGTAACAGAAGAATTTCAAAAGCAATTCCTCCATTACTTTTATTCAGACTTACAAATATAACTTTAAATTGTTAAAAAAAAAATCTATATAAATTGGAAAATAATTTATAACATTTTAATGTTTTCTATCTTACTTCTTTGGTAGTCAAACTACCCTACTGCAGGATTCTGTTGACACCTGATGTAACTTTTCTTTAGCACTTTTTATAAATCAAAATAAATTCTTTTAATTTGCTCTTTTTTTTTTTTAATAAGTCGGCTTTTGGGAGCCCTTTTGTGATGGTGCCCATGTCCTGTGGACCTCTGCTTTTATTTGGCCTTGGCCATTAATGACCAGTGAGTGAGGGAAGAAGCATTTTCACAAGACCGTGCATAGTGAAAATAGTCTGCTGCTCTAGGCACTTTTTTACACTAAGCCTAATGTGGGGAAAAAATCATGTTAAACTTTGCTTTAAAATACATCCACCATTGTTACAGAAATACATGGATGTTATTCCATTTGAGGGACCTGATTTACGTTTGAAGGACAGTAGTTTTTCAAATGTGATCCTTGAAAACTGTTGACTATTACTTGCTCATCACTGAAATACAGATTAAAAAAAATAATTCCCTTTAAAAGAGGTGTTATATGTAGTGCAGAATTCAAAAAACCAAAGAGATGGCAGATCTTCGATATTTGAACTCTAATTACATGTAACAAGAATATCAACAATATCATCACACACATCAGTGTCTTTCAAATAAGCTTCCAAACTAAAGCACATGCCAACTATTTTACTTTCTTCACAAATATCACTAAGATTCATTCATCCATTGTAAAATCTTACTTTCAGAAAGATATTTCATTCTTTTCACCATGATTATTACAATACTTTTCACTAAATTCTTACTAGCTAATACACACTCCTCCTGAAAACCAGTAATAAGAATTACCAGCCCATAATCCCCTTTTAAACGTACCACCTCTTCATTAAAATGAACACAGAATAAAAAGCCAAATAAGAATCCATCTCTTTAAATCTCTCGGTTGACATGCCTTTTAAATAAAAGCACCACAACAGCTTGCATGTGTGTTCATTTAGACAATCAACTTAGTCAGCGTTCTCAGGAAAAATGTATCCTTGAATTATACAATATTTCCATCATCTTATCATTATAAGATTTATTTCTTTTTTTAGCCAGCGCACAATGCTTGCTGAAGAAGCAGAGAGAAGTGAAATGTTGGCCATTCTGGCAGTACCTGCTGCCATGACAACGCATGATCTGTTACAGTTTGTGGCTCCAGTCTAGTGAGTTGCCCTAAAATTCCATAAGTTTTGTTTGCATTGAATGCTTTCTGCTTTAAAAGCAGCTACTTGACATTGATGTGTTGCATTCATTTTCTCTTTAGCGATGACATTGAGCACATGAGAATCATCCGTGATAATAAACCAAATCAGTATATGGTTTTAGTCAAATTTAAAAACCAGGTAAGATATTAATCGTTTCACTGTTCATGCAAAGGTAAAAAGAAGTCAATATTGTCATCTTTAATGGTGATCTCATACCCATAGTTGACTGCTGATACCTTCTACAAGAACTTCAATGGAGAACGATTCAACTCCATCGAGCCTGAAGTCTGCCATCTTGCATTTGTTGCTAAAGTTGAGACTGTAAAAGAATCAGAGGTATGTGAGTGAATATTTGCATGTACATATTGTACTTTGTACTGATTGCACAATTAATTTGGAGAGTTTTTTTTATTCATAACTATCTAGTGAAGTCATGTTTATTTTTGGAACAAAGCGAGCATCGCTGCATTCTTGAATCACTTTAATTTCAAAATGTTTGAAAGAGCATCCCTTTAGAATGGCTGATAAAATTTGATTTCTAATCAGTGGTCAATGTGTAGATGGTCTTTTATGAAAAAAAATTCTAAGTCGAACAATTTTTACTGAATGTAGTGCCATTCTACAGAATTAAAAGATCTTTATGCGAAATTTAGGCGAATGAAGAGGGGTGAAGCATAACTTGAATCTTCCCCTTTCTCAACACAGTTGTATGGTGGGGAATGAGTGGTCCAAGGAGTGGTGAATAATCCTATAATCCTCTTATTGCTGGGCACATTTGTAAAGAAATCTTCACTGTCCATTACTAAATAAGCATAAACAGGCAGTCTCGCTATTGATAGAGTGATGCATGCTTAACATTTTAAACACATTCTGGCTCCCTTCCCTTTTAAATGTCTTATAAACTATGAATACAACTGAGAAGATATAGTTTTGCAGTCTTATTAAGAAGGAATGGTAGAGCCCATTGATGCCAATGTGCAACATAGGATTGTGACTTTTCATTAATGTTTTTAAATGACACTAGATGGTGATAGAATCCTATAGTTTTTGCAAAGCTAGTTATTTGAATCATTGATTTGAATAATTTTAGCTTTAGTTTTTGTTTTTCATGGGAATGCTGACTGAGTTGCTTGCATAAACAAACACATGTGCAAACTGTTGTGATGGTTCTGATTATTTAAAAGGCATGTCGACTAGGAGATATAAAGGGATGGTTTCTTTCATGGCAGTTATTCTGTGTTTATGTTAACGATGGAGGTCTCGGGTGATACTTTTAGAAGGGGATTAGGGCTGAGAATTCTTATCGCTGGTTTTCAGTGGAAGTGCATATGAACTAGTAAGAATTTAGTCAGAAGAATTGTAATAATATGAGTTAAATATATTTCTGAAATTGAGATTTTACAATGGATGAATGAATCTCATAGTGACATAAGTGAGGAAGGTGAAATAGTTGGTGTGTGCTTTAGTGTGGAAGTTTATTTGAAAGACCCTGCTGTAAGTATGATGTCGATATTTTTGACAATATAGAGCTTAAATGTCAAAGATCTGCCATTTCTTCAATTTTCTGAACTCTGAACAGTTCAAAGCATTTTTTTAAATCTATATTACGATGATGATATTATACAAGTAATAGTCAACAAAACAAATAAGTTTTCAAGGCTCACGTTTGTAAAATAATGGTGGAGTCAGGTCCCTCCAATACAATAACACCCATGTATTTTTGTGGTAAATGTAGATGTATTTTTATTTAATATGATTTTAATAAGAATTTTTTTACCACTTTAGACTTTGCATCAAAAAGTGTCTGGGCCTAGAGTAGCAGACTATTCTTGCTATGCACACCTCTTTCTTTACTCGCTGGTTAAAAAAGTTTCTTTAATAAATTTGATAAGTGTTTCACATATTACCTTTAAACATTTCCCAGATATTAGACATTAAAATGTCGACACATAGATAGTGCATTTTATCTATAGGATGATGGATAGTGCATTTTATCTTTAGTAAAAGAGAGTGAAAATATATCACAAGTAGTATAATCAAATGTACGAAATAAAGAGATCAAAAATAGGTGCTTTTGGTGTCTTTCAAATTCTCACATTAAAAGTGTTTTGAAAAGATTAAGTGGCAGTTAAATCTGAGAAAATTGCAGGAATAAATAAATAAAATGATATATGTACATTAATATATTTTAATATTCCCCTAAGTGTAGTCATAAAAAAGATGTGTAATGGGAAAAAAATTTCTTTGAACGGTTTTTAAAATAAAAATTAAAATAATAATTACACTCATATCATATGAAGAGATCACGTGACCCACTTCAACATAAAATATGGCATCCATCTTGTGTCAAAATTGTGATTTTTAAAGTTCTTTTTAATTTATATGTAGTGTTGTATCCATTCTAAAACCGCTTTATTTTTGCTTAATTTCTGTGCATCTATATTCTGAAACAGCACAATTACAATATATTTGAGTTTACATGATCAATGCCATCCATCTTGTGTCAAAATCGTGATTTTTAAAGTTCTTTTTAATTTATATTTAGTGTTGCATCCGTTCCTAAAACTGCTTTATTTTTGTTTCTGTGCATCTATATACTGCGACAACGCAATTACAATATTTTTGAGTTTAAATGATCATCAAACTTTGATTATTTCTACAACGAAGCCTGATTTTCACGTATGGTGAATGTAAACACATCAAGATATAAGATGAGTTGTATAAGAATTGCAGAATTTCTTTAATGCAAAATTATTTAACTCTGGAGTCTGCAATATAGCTAATATGAATGAAACATTCATTGATTTTACATAGAGAAGCAGACAATTCCATTGCTTTTTCCGATGAAGATTTAAGCATGGAGTTATACAGTTCTTTTACCTCCATGGTTTTAAGTTTTTAAGTAAAATAAATTATTGTAGTATAGTGATAATTTTAAAAATATCGCCGCTGAATGAAAGAAATGAAAAAAAGTTCATGAATGAAATATTAATTGCTTTTATATAGAGAGCCAGGCGATTTATATTTCTATGACGTTATTTGAATAAAGCTCATTTATTTTTGATGAAGTTTTCGAATATAATAAATTGTAGTATTGTGGTAATTTTAAAAATATCACCTCTGAATGTATCGCATTTTAGAGATGTTTAAATAAAATTGCATTGCTGTTGGAAAGTGTTTCATAATCAATGTTTTATGCATGATTGATCTTTCTTGTTTTCTATTTATTACTGTCATTAATTTAATAGAGTCTAATTCAGATTAAAATACATTTGTGGTGTTCTTAATATTGAATATATAATTCTTGTATGGAACACTACTTAACAATGTAAAATATCAAACTGTTTGATAATGGGGCTGTAACACTATTTTATTCTACTGTATTGTATTTTATTTTGTGTTGTGAAAAATATTTGTTTTTTATTTTATTGTTTTTAAATGTGAGAATTTAAAAAAACCTGCAGATCCTAATCTGTTGACTAAAAATCCAGGGTTAATAGAAATATATATGGCTAATTAAATCTGGGTTTTTTGTAATGTTAGTATAAAGGAAATGCACTTCATAATGTTCTCTTCTATTCAGCTGAGCACTACTGAAAAAGGATGTTCTAAATAAGATGACAGAACATTTTTTTATATCCTCCCAAAACTTAAAAATAAATGAAATACACTTTCCTCTTAATTTCTGTTTCTTTCATTAAAAGGTAACATTGGAAAAAAAATATATAACTGCATACTACATACCTAAAAATTTACCACTTTTTATCAACTACAGAAAGATGGAACTTCTTATTTTTAATGTATCAGCAAGTTTCTCTGTATTACAGTGGTTTAACCTGAAATAAAATAATAATTACTACATGTTATTTAAGTGGGTGCTGGGTATTAATAAAATAAAAGATGTTATAAAAACAAAATCTTTATAATTTTTTTCATTTGTCATTATGCTTATACTCAGTTCTTGTATGTAAAAAGTTCATGATTTGAATTCAAGTTTTCCTAAATTTTATATTTTACATAATTCATTATCTTTCAGGAGGCTTGTCTCCCAATCCCTGGGCATACAGAGTTGCCAACATGTCCTGTTTGTTTGGAGAGAATGGTGAAATGTTTTATAGTTTGATTTTTATTAAACGCATGATGGGAAGTTTAAAACATATGTGTAGGATGCATCATAATCAATGGTGGTGGTGAGGTATTCGATGGGTGGAACCATAACATGTTAAAATTATAAATTTTTAATTTGAAATGAAAATAAATGAATTCCCTATATGCATAGTATAATGTATAGGAAAAGTATTCTGAGGGGGTCAAAAATTTGAATTCAAGTTTTTGACGCGAAAGCATGTTTCAAGCATCCCTGAACTCTATCGTTTTTGAGGTGATATGTGTGTGTGTCCCCATGAGTATGAAGAGACAATATCTCAGGAATGAATGGAGCGTTTCAAATGAAATTGGGTACAAGAATTACAATCAGTGAGTACTGGAAGCCTATTGTTTTTAAATGCAATTGCATGTTCAGAAGACCCCCAAATTTTTGAATGAAATTTTGAAAAAATTCAGAACCTTCAATAATGTTACATAAATAATGAATTCTTATGTAATTTTTCATTAGAAAACGATTGATAAAAATTTTAGAATGCTAGCACAAACCGTTTTCGATATATTTTACTTATTGCAAGTCTATTTATATTAAAAAAATATATATAATTAAAATGAAAAAATTAACTATTGTGAAATGGGTTCACTTTTCATATGTAATGTTATGGGATACATTTGTTAACACCATTCTCGTGGATCTCGTTCATTCCATTCACAGAAGAAGATACTTTGTGTAATAGCTTTGTATTTTGACGCCTAACCATTCACCAACAATCATAAGAAATAATCTTCTCTTCATTTGACTATAATGCTTAATGATCCATTAAGCAAAATATTGCCAACTTTGCGATATGTCGTTCCAGATTGATGAAAATTGCAAAAATGAGGCCATATTGATGAATTCAATATTAAAATATTTTAATATATGGACTATATTGACCATATGCTATCAATATTAATAATTATCCATTTAGAATTGCATGAAATATAAGTTAATTGGGTACTTCAAAATAGTTTTACATATTGTCACCAGATAAACATCCAATGTACAATTCAACATTAAAAACATTGTATCATAGATCTTTTACACCATAATCCAGTGGGTAACACATCTATTTAAACTTGAATAAAACACAAGGACACAACACAAATTAAAATATGAAGGTCATTTATTGAACTTCCTAAAAGACATAAAAAATAGTTATAAAAGTCAGAGACTCATTTTTACAGAGCAGAAATGACCTTCATATTTTAATTTGTGTTGTGTCCCTGTGTTTTTTTCTTATAACTAGCCACCTTCGGCGACCAGCTTGTTCACGACCTTTGAAAATTCTGACCTTGGCAAACTTGCTGGCGCCATAAGCCCGTGGTGTTAACAAAGTTTCTTTTAGTTTAATGACGTTACAACTAATAATGCGATTTTAGGATGAAAAATAATGTTCTATGGGGGGGGGGGGGGGTTCTTGAAAATTAATTTGTAAAGTGAATTTATACTAATGTTAGTAAACTGTGAGATTCTGAGGATTTCTGTACCTGTAACCCTAGGAAAGGGATCCCTTTGATGTGTACTCACAGCCGGGATCAGCTGCTCCTATGTTTTTTATAGAAGTATGCTCCTCTATTTTTTGTTTTACATAAATGAAATTGTATCCGTTTGTCTGCATTTTTAGTATTGCATCGCAAATGACATGAAAGTATTTTGGAGACTGATAATGTTGAATGTGAATTTAGTATTTTGAAATAATGATGCTGCTCAGCGAAAAAAAGTTTAAAACTGTTAAAATAAACTCTAAACTGAATAGAATGTTTACAAATTAAACAAAATCTAAATACAATTCTAGAATAGAAGTCGAAAATAGCCCTGTTTAAATAAGAACAATACACTATAAACACAATAATGAAATAGACGTAAATACACTTAATACTTAATGTTATAAAAAGAGAAAGAGAAGTTTATGTTCTTTAAAGAACAATAATGAAGTAAAGTATCTTGAAATGAATAAGCCGCTTCAATCAAAATCTAACTGCTAACACAACAAAGTGAAAGGTTTGGGTTGAGTTGTAAGAAAAAATGATGTTTTTAAAAAATTAATAAATGCATTTCAAGCAAATTGAAATTTAAAATGAAAAGTAATTTATTATGAAAATAATTTTTTATTCCAATAAAGTGGATGGTTTGTTTTAGTTTAATGACTTTAACACTAATAATTAAATTTTATGATGAAAAATAATGTATTCCAAAAACAAAAATATTCATTATTTAAGTTTGTATGTATTAAAAGCTTTTTTGTTTTTAATAAAAACACGAAACAAAATTATAAATACCCATAATACCAATAGTCCACTGTTAAAATAAACTCTAAACTGAATAGAATGTTTACTAATTAAACAAAAATCTAAATACAATTCTAGAATAGAAGTCAAAAACCTGTTAAATCAGAACAATATATAGCCCCTGTTTAAATCAGAACAATTTTAAAACAATATAAATAAAATACACTATAAACGTGTAAATACACTTAATACGTAATGTTATAAAAAGAGAAAGAGAAGTTTGTGTGCTTAAAAGAACAATAATGAAGTTAAATAAATTCTTATCTTGATACGGATAAACTGCTCCAAAGAAACTGCTAACACAACAAAGTGAAAGGTTTAGGTTGAATTGTAAGAAAAAATGAAATTTTAAAAAAATTGATAAATGCATTTCAAGCAAATTGAAATTTAAAATGAAAAGTAATTTATTTTGAAAATAATAATTTATTCCAATAAAATGGATGAATGGATGGTTTGGAAATAAAATGAATGGTTTGTTTTAGTTTAATGATGTACATTCATTATTTGGCAGGTACAAACATCGAATGTTCCATTCGATTTCGCTATGCCCATCTGACGCAACCTCGTCGGAACCTTGTCAGAACCGTGACGATCCCTTCTTTTGCGGTTTGGCTGAGAAATTGAAAATCATTACTTCCTTAAAATCCGGATCGTGCGGCTACTTTTTCTTATTTCTTGACCAGATTGGGCTTGTAAGAAAACCTGATCTTTGAGCTTTCTAAAAATGTAAATTATTAGTCAAAATTGTCGGTATTTTTCCTGATGCGAGGATTTAAAAACGAAAGTTCATTTTTTTTTAGCCGAAAGTGACTTTTGTTTTAAAATCTTTAAAAAATATTAGAATTTGTCCCTGAGATTTGAAATTGATATATGTTTACTCGCAATTGTCTGCTCTTTCTGGTGGTGTGATTTGTTTTTTTTCTACGACGTCTGGATCATGGAGAAAAAAGGGCAAAAAACGGTTGAAATCACATAAAACATTAAATAACAAAAAAAAATAATTAAAATTTAAAAAGTCGGTTTGTATGTGTCCCCTTCTCGCCCCCCTCCCCCCCCGGTCTCGGATTGCCAAATTTCGTGGCTCTCCAACGCACGGTCGCTGAACCGCTTATATAGATGCATTATATTCTATAGGGGAATTCATGTGCTACTCACATCAGATTTTTTAAATTTTCAAATTCAAAAGTAATTTTCTGTGATCATTGAGTACTAACTTCATTATTGAGTTATAACTTCATTATTATTAAATTTTATTTAATGTTTTTGTAGCGAATAAACTTAATAATCATTTTATGGAGTATTGGAGGTATCTTATTATTACAATCTGAAAGTGAAGTCATAAAAAGTCCAGAAGTCCTGCAACCACATATTAATTTGAATGTGTCCTATAGTAAAAAAGTATAAAATATTTTGCAAAAATATAATATTTTACAACTAGAAACTGTACCTGATGTTGTCCGGGATTTATTTCAGGAATTAATTAAATTCATTAAATTTTGTGAGGTTTATTCACCTGCCATGTGAGCACATGCTTAAATTACAGAACACACGCTCACCCTAAATAAGCATCTAATCACGCTATATTTTCTAAATAGAGCAAAATCAAAGTGCCCATTATATGTAAATAATTAAATAAACACTTTCTGCTTAATTGCATAACATTTGAACACAATTTAAAGTGGCTTTGATCCAAAATTGCATGTTTCAAATTGTATGCAGTCTTTGCAAAAGCAAAAAATTCAAGAATCACAATTTAATGTATATTCAACACACTGCTCATGATAATCGGAAATACACAGACTTTTTCACCTAATCCCAAAATATCAACTCTCCTAAACAAAATGAGTCTGGTCCATTTCTCTGTACGTTGTGACCTTCGACCTGAGTTGGGTCCGAAGACTGCTAGATCCATTCAAAAAATCAAATATATACCTCAGATAAAAAATTTATAGTTAATTAATGGATGGGTTTATGAAATGTTTTTCTGTCTAGTGTGGTCTGTGATATTTTAAGCAGCTGTTAAATGAACATTGGATAGTGCATCCATTTTAATATATTGCAATATAAAAATCAGAGAGGTTTAAAAAACACACGAAAAATATATATTTTTAAAAAATTCATTAAAATTTGTCTATTCATCAGATGTTCTCCGTTCAAAGTTCGTTTGATAGAGAGTTTTTCAATTTTTCCGATGGTGTCCAGGTGAAAACTCTGATAATATTTTAGTTCGCTAAGGAATCAATTTGTATTAATATCAGCCAAATTCATTGTTAATTGAGCTAAAATATAATATAACTAAAATACTAATTCAAAATTTAAAAAATAATACTGAGGTGCACCTGTGTATGTCGAGAAGTACCTGTGTACCCAATTTCAAGACTACAATGTTTAGATTTCATACTACAGACTGCACACACCCACAGACATCTTCCTTTATTAGGTAAGATAGAAGAAAAATGTTTAAGAGAGATTTATAATTTGTAGTACAATGATAATCTATTGAAACTGCTAATAATTACTAATTAATTATTAATAATTTAGCTATTAAATGATAATAAATGTTTGGCCTGCAGTTATATATTTATTTTCTAATTTAATGATTTTATTTTGTATCAGATAATGCAATCATTCATATGCAAATTTTTGTTTCCACTGTTTTCTGGCTGTATGTAAAAGCTCATGTTTTTCATTTTTTATTTGCATTGCCACTAATGGACATTGTGATGTCTTAATGGTGTCGTATTAAAAAGAATTTTTACTGAAAATGTAGTCTTTGCTGTGTAGAATTGATTAAATAATAATCTGTTAGAAATAGTGAAAAAAAAAAAAAGTTTCTTTATTTATTTTTTTTATTTTACAATATTTACTAAGGATTCTGTTTTGTCATTCAGTGGTTAAAAAAATTGTGCTTATCTGAAATTATTGTTAAATATTTAAAAAATCTTTTTGCACCACATTGTTTAAGTTTTGAACATCTGAAATGGTTTAGTTTGGCATATATAAGTTATACATAAGTTTATTATATTACTTGATGACATGAAGCCTCAATATAGCTTTTGTATTCAATCACTCCTCTTCAAGATGCTTTTCACTTGAATTAAATTGAAAATCATAATATATGAAATTAAAATGAATTCTGTCTGTTTGTTATTTATACAGTTCTATGTTTTGGGATGATTGTCAAACTTTGTATGATCAAACTTTACGATATATGTAAAAGGTAGCCTTAACCATGTGTATAAATTTTTAGATTTGAGGAATTTCTAAAAAAAATTATTAAAAGGGTTTCTATAAATTTGCATTAGACAGAAAATTGATTTCTGAATGTTTATTTAAGGAAAATAAAGTATAGCTAGACAACAGAAAAAAAAATTATTTCCCCCAAGCAGTCTACTGTATTGCAAAAATAGAACGGTCAATTTACATTTTTTTTTAATACGAATATTAAGTAAGGTAGATAAATGAGTTTAATAAGTACATAGGAATATTTTTTTGATTGTGTTTTATTTTTTTGTTCCAATTGAATAAATGTGTATGGAAATGATGGATGTCTTTGACTATTCGTCAGTTACTCTATTTTAGTCTTAAGTACTTAATTTTTTAATAATAGATGCTAGTTCCTTAAATTTGAAAATTTGAAAATAATAATAAAGCTTTTCTTCTGGACAGATTGTTGATTTATTGTAGGCCAAAATATTTAAAGACTATTTTGTTGTTAAATTATGATTTTAAATGCTTTTAGAAATTGGATATCATATCAATGACAAAAATATACCAGAACCTTTGCCACTAACCTAGACAAATCCAGGTAGTTATGGTATCTAGAAATCAGGTGGTGATGTCTGGAATATTTGACTATCAGTTTCAAAATTTTGATTGGCTAAACATTTAGAGTTCACTTTCTGATAGGTTCAAATCTTCCATTTCCAATCATGATTGTAATTGTACAAGCACCAACACATGGTATTTCTCTATCTAAAAGAAATTTTTAAGCAAAACAAAGAGGCATGTATTTGATTTCAAGAGAACAGACAAAAATAATTTCTGTTAATGTTCATGTTTTTACTAAATTTCTTGTTTGGTGTTTGTTCACTTGTCAAAGAATGTGAAACACAATTTTGAATGCCAGTTATTTACCTTGATATTAGAATTAAGATGACGAATACACATTGAAATATATAAGTGTCAGTACACCTTAGAATATGTTAGAGTATGAAATGGAACTTCCTTTACATGAAATAAAATAAAATTCTTGAGATCCTAAGATTTAAAAATTCCTGAAATTTCCGTACTCACAACTCCCAAAACTGCCATTCTGTTTCAGTGTAAAATGTAAATTAAATTATTTGTCAGGGAAAAGTTGAGCAATGTATTTAAGCACACATAAAACAATAATGCTGTTAGTGCTAGAGAATCAATAAATATTGTTTTTGACTTAATGTAATGACTTGCTTAAATGCATTGCCCAAATTTTTCTTGTTTTTCCTCATGAGTTTGTGTTCTCTCTAGGATGAGTCTGTTGAAGGAATTTTAACCATCCTGTGCAATCATTCCTTTCATGGCAGCTGCCTAGCAAAGTGGGGAGATACCAGGTGAGGAACTTTTAGTTTTTTGTCACTCCAATTATTCTATAACTAGAAAATGGATCCGGTGATGTAAGATCGTGGAATAGCCGTGTTTTCATCCACATAACAGTTTTTAAATTTTATTTTTATTGTAAGCGAGTTTATAGTTAAATGCACAAAAAAGAATGCTTTTCCCGCAAAGCAAAATTAATAAAAGAATAAAATCCTTAAACGAAATGATAAAATGTAATCTTTGTTTTTGTATGTGTATATTTCTTTTCTCCAAATATTTTTATTCCATTTTTTCGTTTTAAATAATATTTTTTAATTAGTTAACTTTTTGTCATTATTTTGCCTAAAAATTGTGTTTTATAGTGTATTTGGTTAATATTATGTTTGCGTTTCATCCAAACTCTTTATAATCTGAAATCAATATTTAATACACTAAGTCCGGAATTTCGAGTTTGTACTGTATTGTGTTTTTAATCTTGTTTATATTTTAAATTAATTAGCAACTTCTATTGAAGACATTTAAAAAAAAAAAAATCATTTACATTTTTTCCGGTTTTCTGTTTATTATTATTATTATTATTTCTGAATTCTGGATAATTTGTCCATTATTGTATTCTTCTTTTTTTTTAAACTATACAATGATATGAGAGTGCTTAACATTCTTCCGCAGAGTTGTTTTTGATTGTTGCTCTTAAATTCTAAGAGGAGAAAAAGTGCATATTGGTGATTTCAAGAATGCCAATCTCCAATATGGTTGATTTATGAAAACTAATTTTATCTGCACGTATTAGTAGAAAATGGCAGCGAGTGAATCTTATAATTTAAAGCCAGTGAAATATTTGGTTTTGCATAACACACTGGGTCGGGAAAAAAAAGTTTACTCAAATGTTGCTCAATTTCTTTTACCAGCCATTTTTGTAATGTGACTTGCCAATGAGTCGAGTGCTCATCTGCAGCTTGACCATCATTGGTCATATTATTTAAAACTGAAATTGTCATTAATTCTTCTTATTTCGAGGGTAAACTATTCCATTGGATACAATTTCTTCTCACACCTATCTTACCATCCATCACACTTTTACAGTGCTCTTACAGTCCTTTTTTAATAGAAGACGCACTTCAGTAATATTCTTCCCTTCTTTTGGCTGAACACACATAATTACATAAGATAAATACGCAATTTGAGTGCCGTAAAGTAACAGTATGTTTTTACTTTCCCTGCAATACATGGTAATGTATAGGAAAAGTATTGGAATCGTGTTGAAAATTGCAACTTGAGTTTTCAACAAGTCTACACATTTTAAGCTTACTAGATTTTGAAAGAATTATTTTTATAATGACTCCTGTGTGTGTGTGTCTGCCTGTCTGTGCAGCGTATATATCGACTCTAGCTAAGAAATTAATGGACCCAATTTCACAAAATTAGGTAGATAAGTCATTTGTCCTGGACATATCTAGTTAATGTTAAACTATCCATGCGTGTAGCAGAGTATAAGCAGAGCAAAATAAATACAGAGTCTATTTAGTTGAAAACAAAATCAGCATTTTATTAAAAAAAAAACATTCTTGCTTAGTTAAACAGGCTGGCTGCTATATTAAGCATGCAACTAATAACATATATACAGGCTTTAAAATTGAGAAAGTATGACTAGGAAGTTCAGTCTGGAAGACACCAGTAAACATTGCTTTCAACTGTATGTCGTTCGACTTCCACCCATTCGAAGGTCACATACTGGAACCTGAGTAAACTTGACACATTTGCAGATGACTAGAATGATACATGAACGATTAAAACTGTAAAGCATTGGGTAAAAGTGCAATCCTGATTAGTACTATCACTAACGTCGAGGGAATACTTATTGCCATTGTAAATGCCTTTTAACTAAAGACATACATCTTTACACATCGTAATTTAACAAGTTATCTCAAACTATAACTGCCTCTAGTACATCGGCAAAAAGATAGACTTTATCATCATGACTAACATGATCATCAATAGCTCATTAACGAACTCATTCATAATAACGATACTAATGCATTACATGCATAGAAAAACAGGAAAATGGAATACTAGAAGTATTCCACTCCTCCTACCTCTCCATTCCTTTCCTGCTCCTTCTCTACTGATGTTTCCAAATCGAACTTCCCACATATGCCAGGATCAGTTTCAGTACCTTCCGGAATGATTTCCGAGGTCCATCCCTAAACTCATTTGCATACAAATGAGTTTGTGTACGCATCGGATATTCAAATTTACATGAAGACTTCTGCTGAAAGAACGCTGTGAGTCACTCTCAAAAATGAGGTAAGTCAAAAATAAATTGGTGTTTTTGAACATCGCTCAGGAGAATAGTGAATCACGATCTTTTGTTTACGTTCTTCCAGCAATCGGCCCCCTCATGCAATCTGTTAAATTCGACGCATACACAATAGTACTCAAAAATTTTTCTAAGAATCTAGACATGTTAAATGTCAAGTTCTCAGTATTTACTTCAAATTATAATGATTGATAAGATTAAAAAAATACATTCTTAGGTCACTAACATTTTCAAATACAACAATATAATGACCTTATACCTTTCTGGTAGGTCGGACGGTCTGGGTCTCAACAACAACAATATAATGAGACACATTAATAGGTCCAAAAATATTCGAATTTGATGTATAAGCATTGAATATTTTAACAATGAAATATAAGTCAATGAACTCTCTAAGAAAGTTTGTATGGTGGAAAAATTTAGATATATACAGTTAACTTTTAAAAGAATTTAAGTATAAACATGTCGTAAATTACAATAAAAATTTAAGTATAGACATGTCAAAAGTTAAAGTTTAAAATTAAGTATAAACATATTGATGAGTTAACAGTTAATTTTTAAGTATAAATATGTTATATTAGTCAAAGTTTAAATTTAAGTATAAACATGTTATATAATTCAAAGTTTAAATTTAAGTATAAACATGTTATATAAGTCAAAATATAAAAATTTAAGTATCATATGTTTTGGTGTCAGAATTCAATCACAGTATGCAATTTAAAAATACATTAAGTTTGAATCAAAACATCAAAAAAGTTCTTTCCTTCATACACAATGAAACACATTAGCAAAAATTGCTTTTGTAGGATTGAAAAAGTTATGTATTGTTATGCCGGGATTTATGATTATACTTTAATTAGCAGTTCAAAATTTGATAATAGCTCAAAATTCGTTATTTTCCCCTTTCCTTTCAAAATTCAAAATTTATTTGTTGTTTGTTAACTGTCACTTTGGTGCTTTGAAGCCGCCTTTAAGGTGCTCAGCTGGGGAATGCACCTTTCCGTTAGGAGAATTACTTGCCCGCTAAAAATTGTGTTTTTTTTATGTCAACGATCCTTCAGCCAAGTGATCGACTTTGGGTAGTGTAAATTTTTTTTTATTAAATTGTGCAAGTTCAGTCTCAGAATGTTTGTTTGGGGGGGAATGGAGATTGTTCTTTGAAATATTCCGGGAGAAATTTTTTTTTTAATTTGAGTTAGTTTTGTAAAAATTTTATTTTGGGTTTTTGTTTAAAAGTGTTTTTGGCTCTTAAAAGTTTTGTTGCTGGGTGAATGTGTGTTTCTCCGAATGTGGGAGAGGAGAGTGTGAAATTGGGTTTTCAGTTGTTTAGTTTTTAAACTTGGATATCCTAAAAAATTTTATGTTTCGACCCTTTGAATTCTTCAGCTGGTCCAAAGTTTTCATCAAAATTTATGTTTTTTGTAATTACAGGTAGCTGGGAACTCTGTTTTGTTTTTCTTCTTTCCGACTGCTTGGGTGATGCACTTTACAAAAGCAAAATTTTTTTTTATTAGAAATTTTTTTTTTGAAATTGAATTTTTTTTACTTGTAACTTGTGATAATTGGGAGTGTAATTATTTAATTGATGACTGGGAGTGTTAAGATTTAAATGTTAGACTGGAAGGTTGAATTAAATTTTGTTTTGTTTAAAAATTATATTTTGGATTTTTTTCAGAATTTGATTTTTTTTGGGAGGTTGAGTTAAAATTTTGTTTTGCTTAAGATTTAAATTTTTGGGATTTCCTTTTTGTTGAAATTTGTACTTCGGATTTTGTGCAGGGGTTTGAATTTTTAAAATTTTACCATTTGTAGGAATTCTTCGAATTTTTCAAATTTTTGTGGACCTTTAAGTTAGTGAAATTTTTAGTGGAAGTACACTTGTTTGTGAAAGTCACTGTTGCAGAGAAGATTTTTTTTTTTAGGGGGGGGGGGGGAGAATTTCTCGTTCGACAGGATTTGCTTTAGAAAATTTAATGGAAAACGCAGGGTTGTGTGCTACATTGGGCCAACAATGGTTTTTTTTTTTAAGGATCTCGATTGTTTGACTCCTTCAAGTTCAAGTTAATTTTCTTCTTTTACCCGTATTGGAAGTACATAGCTCTGGCAGTTCTGTTTACGAAATTTTTATTCTAAATTGTGCTTTTCAAAATTTATATTCAATTCATTCATTATGAAATTTTTGGTTGATTTATTAAATTTAAGTTTTTAGAGGGACTCAGGTCATCAAACACTTGTTTTTTTTTGTTTTTTTTGCCATTGGCCCTTTGGGATTTTTGCTGAAACTGGAGAATTTTGTTTATTGAGAAGTCTGGCATGGTTCAGTTCTATGTCACTTTTGTACACAAAAGAGGTGTAGAACTGTGGTTTCACAGACTGTTTTGAGTGTTTTGAGATATCTTTCACCTTGGCGCAGTGCTAATAATTCTAAATTTTGGTGACCATTTGTTTTTGAATGAGTAGTGCATGGCAGAGCTGAGGGTGGTGTAAGCATGAAGACAAGGCATTTCATGTCGTAAATAATAGGAGGCTGACCCAAAAGCGAGGAATGCTTGGGGGCGTCATGAGGCAAATGTATTTTTATATTTACATTGCCCAGGCTCTGCTACACACTACTGGGGTTGTTTGGCTTTTGTTTTGATTGGGAGGAATTTGGGTTTTTTTGTTTTGTTTTGTGAGCAGTGTATCTTTCCGTGTTTCAGTTTGAGCTTGTATTAAATTTAGAGAGATTTCAGATGATTTTTTTTTACTTCTTGAGGTTCAGTTGCAGTTTTTGGAAAGTTTTAAATTTTTAAAGTTAATGAAGTGTTTTATTGTTTTCTTGTCTTTTGGAGGCTTTCTCCTCTCTTAAAGGGGAGATACAAATTTTTTTTTATGAAAGTCTAAGAGAAGTGTAAGTTTTAAATTTTATCCTCATAATCAGTGTGCCTTCCCTGTATATAAAATATATATTTATTGTAAACATTTTTCAGATGTGTAATCCCAGGAGTTGCTACATGAAGCGAGTGTTCTCGTGTGTTTACAATTTCTCTGCCACCAGGATGGTGTTCACTTTTGGTCATTTTCGGCTCTGTTTTGAAAAATTTTATTTTAAAATTTTTTCCGGTGGTCGAGAGGAATTATGTTATGCCAGGATTTATGATTATACTTTAATTAGCAGTTCAAAATTTGATAATAGCTCAAAATTCGTTATTTTCCCCTTTCCCTTCAAAATTCAAAATTTATTTGTTTTTGAATATTTCGGCGATTTATTCCCCCTCTTAACGTAATTGGTTATTTTTTTTCTTTGTTTTATTATTCAGAATTATCTGCAATCCATCTTAAAATGTTTAAATATCCTTTGTTAATCTTTCGGCTCTTTGTTTCGATTTTACATTTGCTTCACTTCATTCACGAGTTTGCAGAAAAGATGCATTTTTTAAGAGAAAAGTGGACTTCTTATCAGTTTTCCCCCTCACAGCTGTGAAGAGGGTGCCGAACATCCGGTGCGGTTGCTGTGTGCTTAACGGTGTGTTTGGCAGCATAATTTTAACTTTCGTACCCGCATCACAGTTCTTGGCATAACAGCATTTTTATTCCGCAGTCTATGCATGAGCGCTCGGCACGAAGCACAGGTTTTCGCTCGTCAAATTTGGCGGCTCTTGGGAAGCAAGCATGTTGCTTGATTATTCATTTGCTGACTGTCGTGGTGTAAGGAGGTTTTTTTTTTAATTGCTGCTAAGATCCGTGGAACGGGGCCCCAATGCAAGGGTGCCCATATCCCGCGGTCGTTGACAACTTGTTTTAAGTTTTTTGTGCAGGATGGCCTATTTCTAGTATGATGTCACCCTCCTGACATCACGGGGGACAATTCATTTTCGACAACATGTTTTAAGTTTTTCTTTGTGCAGAATAGCCTATTTCTAGTACGATGTCACCTTTCTGACATCACTGAGGACAATTCATTTTCGACAATATGTTTTGAGTTCCTTTGTGCAAAATTGCCCATTTTAGTCCGATGCCACCTTCCTGACATCGCTAGAGTCAACTCCTTCAACAACTTCAACGAGTACCAAGTGGTGACTGTTCTACTGTGACCCGAGTGATCGGGAGATTCCCATCGCCCGCGCCCGGCGGGATGCCGTCAATGTGAAGTGCTCCTCGAGTGTTTTGCCTTATGAGCTGGTCCACTCAAGTGCTCCGCCGTGATGTGCTGTGTTTTTATTTACCGGCCAACTCAAGGTGTTTTGTTTTCTTTTACCGGCCCACTCGAGTGTGCCAAGCAATGAGTGAATATGCTTCTAAGTTCTCCTGAAAAGCTTACTGTGTCTTTATTCAGTTTCCAACCCGTGTCATTAAATTTTACAAGTAACGGGTGAGAAAGTATCATTTTGCAGAAAGAAAAATGTAAATTTCAGTGTGGTTCTGAAAAAGTTTCAATATTTGAACAAAAGAGATGTCAAATAATTCCAAATCGAATTTACTTCTGTTATGTCAATGTCTTTATGATCAAATTCTTATACATTGATAATTTGTTTTTGTTATTTTTATTCTTTTAACATGTAAAGGTTGGTGAACAGCTCTGGCAGACCAAACTCTGGTCTTTAGACCAGAGGGGATTCTGTACCTGGAAGCTTTTAAAGATGGGTTATTTTAATTTGTTATCTGGGTTTTTCTTTAATTGAATTCCAAATTTAATAGATTTTAATTTTATAAGCAATGTACTATTTTCTAACCGCTATACATCAAATATTTGCTTAATGAATCTAATGTTTAAATTTTTAATTGTTGCAAAATAAAAGTTAATTTTTAATTTAATAATAATGGTTGTCATTCTTTAGTTGTTGTTGGCTGTGCTATTTATTTATTTAAAGGTAAGTGGAGTAAATGTAAGATGTTGAAATGTGTTTAAAAGTGTTACATAGTTGAGCACAGACCAAGCTGTAGGTAATAGAAAAAGGTAATAAAAAAACAAATAATTATAAAAGTAAACTTTATTTAAATCTATACGATCAGGCCAAATTGGGAATATATAAATAAATCAATAAATACCTTAAATATAGTAATTTTGGAAAAATAAGATAAAGTAAATATAAATAAAGTAAAAATAAATATAAGTATAAAGTAAATTTTAAAAGGGAAGGGTTATCCCTTCCCAACAGTATGTTATAGTGAGAAATATTAAAAATTGACTAAATGTTTTGGTTTAAACACACATTTGCAACTAAACTGCTAAGTGCAAGAGTTCAAAAATAGTGGATATAACTACAAAAATTTATGTGGTATTCGTCAACACCAAGTTTCAAACTCAAATAACAATTTCATTTTGTACATTGAGGTAGTAGTAAATAATAATGTATTATACCTTAATATCAGATTTAAAGCAAAAACTTTTGAAAGGTTAAGTTTAAAGTTTACATTTTAAATAGTCCATCACAAAATTTAAGAATCCTATCCTTAGTTATAGGTTTGGTGAAATAATCTTCATCATTATCCTTACTATTTACAAAGTTAACTTTGAATGACTCCTTAAGAACTAAGTTTCTAAGAAAATGATATTTAACATCAGTATGCTTAGTTTGGAGATTTTCAATTGGGGAATTTGAAAAATGGCTGCCTGGTTGTCACAAAAAATTATACTTTTATTTTTGTTACATTTTAAACCTATTTGGTAGCATTCCTCAATTACATTTTGCATCCACATCATTTCTTTGGCGGCTTCCATTAACTATACGTATTCGGCTTCAATAGTGGATAAGCTCTCGCATTTATGCTTGAAGGTATGCCACGACTCAGGTTCTTTGTCAATGTAGAATATCATACCACCTAAAGATACCCAATCATCCCTGTTGGCTGCAAAATCAGAGTCTGAATAGCAATTCAAATTAAGCTCACTACTGTTGGACAAATTTAATGTGTAATTTTTTGTTTTGTCTAAATAACCCAATAACTTTAATAGGGCATCCTAATGTTTTATACCTGGGTTCTCTTGAAACTGAGACAGTAAATTTACTGCACAGCACAAATCAGGTAGTGTCCTACTAGACATTAAACTCAAACATTCTATCAAATTTCTGTATGGAATATTTTTCATTTGATCCATTTCTTCACTAGTGCCTGGACAATCTATTTTACTCCAAATATAACCTTCTGCTATTGGCAATGAAACAATTGGATATTTAAACTGTTTAAATTTTTCACAGACTTTTTCAATATACTGTGTTTGGTTTATATAAAATTTACATGAGCGGATAAATAGCACTGGACCCATTCCGATTCGACCAACAAGGAACCACTACTGACGATGATGCAATTGACATAGCCGATGACGTAGGGTTCACGTTGATTCTGGTTAGCGGAGTTTTTATTTAGCATTCGCGGCAAATTTAAGTTTCATGAATTTTTTCTTTTTGAGAAATATGAATATTGATCTAAAGCTTAAGGATGGACCAAACACTTCACAAGACAAAAACTCACAGAAAACGGAAAAGTTTTCTAAAATATGCAATTGCAAAAAGATATTTTACAGACATAAAAAAAAAAAAAATTCACCAGTTACTGAAAAAACAAGTTATGTTTGTAAAGAAATAAATTGTAATTTTACAGCACTGAAGTCGGATGATTTTCGCAATCATTTGCTCACTGTTCATGGCATGGAAGAAAAAATCTGATGTGGGCAACACATGACTTTCCTTATATAATGTAAAGAATTTACTACTTTTACAGTAAAAAAATAGGTTTTTCTTATAGTAGATACTAATATTCTTTCCAAGATATTGAATTTTCGACAATTAGTCGTCATTTTCATTGATTTAGCGTCAATTTTATCCATTTGGTGGGATTTTCGTTAATTTGGCAACATTTCAAAAAGTCGCCAAGTTGGCGACATTCCGCCAAATTCGTCGCCAAAATCTCGCCAAGCGTTATGCACTAAGAAATAAGTTATTCTTACAGCAGATAAATGACTATTGGCATACAAATACAAAAACATTACTCAAAGTATCTTTTTTCATAAATGGAACGAGCTAGATCCACGAGAATGATGTCACCCAATTTATCGCATGGTATTACATATGAAAAGTGAACATGTTTCTCAATAGGAATTTTATATGACTTTTTGATAATTTTTGTGAAAAATGTACAATATCTCGAGAACGGTTCATGTTAGCGTTCTAAAATTTATGTCAATCGTTTTCTAATGAAAAATTACATAAGAAATGTCCATTTGCGTAACTTTATTAGTGGTTTTGATTTTTTGACAATTTTTTCAAAATTTCATTCGAAAATTTAGGGGGTTCTGAACATTCAATTGCGTATAAAAACAATAGGCTTCCAGTGTTTATGGATTGTGATTTTTGTACCAAATTTGGTTCGAATCAGTCCATTCGTTCGTCAGTTATCGTCTCCACAGACTCACTGACACACACACACACGCACAAATACTTTCACACACACACACAGACATCACTTCAAAAATGTTTGATTCGTGATCAGGGATGCTTGAAACGTGCTCTCCCGTCGAAAACTCGAATTCGAATTTTTGACACCGTCACAATACTTTCCTTATACATTATGTATATAAGGAAAGTAATAAAACATGTTAATGATTTTCTAAATTATTCAGGTATATTCGCATTTTCATAACTTCTATTTCAATAAGTTTTATTTATTGGTGAATAAAATAAAATAGTTTCACATAAAAATACAAAGAATGGATGAAATGCATGAGATTTTAAAATGTTACCTATGTAAGATGAATACAAGATATAACATATTCTCATAGATTAGAAGATGTACCCATGCATTTTTAGAAGATTTTCCATACTACGTACTACAAGTTACAACAATTTTTGCCAAAATAAAACAATGACATAATAAATTGAAACTATCAATAAGCCCCAAAAATATCAATAATAATAATGACTGTAACTGATATAACTAACTAATCCAGTCAAAAATGCAATATCAATGAAATTTATTTCATACGTATACATATCTTTATTATTTAAATCGGAAAAGATTTAATAACACTCTTCTGCTGCATAAACACATTGGATTTAAATCCATTGCTAAGTGACATAACATAATTTTCTTCAATTAAATTGGTGGAAGAAATATAGTCTGCATAATGCTATCTCTATCGAAGGTTTAATTGTTCGTTTTTAATTAATATCTTAATATTTAGACAACCCCTGGTCTTAGAAACTCGAAACATGTACTAAATTTTAAGTGCGGTTATTCCAATGTTATCCATTAAATTTCATTAAATTCGGTTCAGCCATTCTCCCGTGATAATGAGACAGACAGACAGATTTTCAATTTTCTTTATATAGATTATGCAATTGCTATGTCAAAAATATAAAATAACATAAATATGCACATAACTGTAAAGTCTTGTATAAATACAAATTTTAGTACATTCCTACATAAGCTGATAATAATATGTAAGAAAATAACAAAAATCCAAAATTGAGTAAAATTTTTGAGTGGATAGCAATTTCTTCCTAGCTATTGACATATTTACATTTGTCAGCTGAAACATATCATTTATGAATGGCTGATTCTGGATTAAAATTATCCAAATGTAGACTTTTAATAGATATAATGCAAGTTTACTCATTTTGCTTATTTTCAATCTATTTCTCTAAATCTATATAAATAAAATTGAAAATCTGTCTGTATGTGTGTCTCATCATCATGGGAGAACAACTGAACCGAATTTAAATGAAATTTGTAGATAGCCTTGAAATATCCTGACTTAAAATTTAGTCCATGTTTTGAGTTTCTAAGACCAGGGGTTGCCCAGATATTAATTAAAAACGAACAATTAAACCTTTCATATAGCATTAAGCAGATGATATTTTTTCCGCCAATTTGTTTGAAGAAAATTTTATCATGTCGTTTAGAAACAAATTTAAATCCAATTTGTTTATACGACAACTGATTTTTATTTAATCCTTTCCAATTTAAATAATAAAGATATATATATAAAATAATTTTCACCGATATTGCATTTTTGACTGGATTATATCAATTATGGTCTTCAGGTTTAAACATTATTATTATTGATATTTACAGTTTATTATGTCATTGTTTTATTTTTGCAAAAATTTTTTAAACTCATATATTGTACGTAGTACCGAGTAATCTTCTACAAATGCATGGGTATATCTTCTACTCAGTGGCTTATCCTGACTCTAAAAAGTGTGTGTGTGTGTGGGGGGGGGGGGGGGAGGGGGCAACTGTTTCGCATTTGCTTATGCCAGGATTATTTTAAATGAAAAATATGCATAACAATAAAAAGCCTTGAAAAGTAGGGGGGCCTGCCCCCTCCCCCCCAAGCATACGCTGCTTCTTCTACTCTATGAGAATATAAGCAGTACAAGTATATTAGCACATATTTTGGCATATATTGGAATCAATTATGACCTTTTAGGTTTTAAGATTACGGAATTATTGATATTTTCAATTTATTACGTCATCTGTTTTATTTTGGTAAAGATTTTAGAAACTCATAAGTTGTAGTATGGATCTTATACAGTTTCAGCTCTTTTATTTTGCATATATTTATTCAACTTCATATATTTTGTAAATTTGTTTGCAAACAAGACCAGGACATTTTATTCTTCAGATCTGCTCGTGAAGATAATTTTGTATAGCTAGAACAGATATTCTTTAACTTCTTTTTAGGAACATTAAATTAAATATTTTAATAGAATATTTTGATTAACAATGTCATTTAGTATATTATAGGAATTTGCACATGATTGTGAATTTTAAATTGAACTTGACAACTTGAATGTTGCAAAGAACAATGTTTCATTTTGACAATCTTATTAATGCATGACTAATAAAAGAAGATTGATTTTGTGAGTTGCATAATATAAACAAAGCAAATAATTTTTAAATTGCATCTATGTAGAACAATTTTTCAAATGGAGAAAATTGGTTAGGTGCCATTGACACATAGCTCTCAAAATGAATAAATTATATCTATATATCACATCTAGCCATCAATTATAGCGTTTAATATTCTATGCTATTCAATAATACGAAGGAGATTTAAATATATTTAAATCTTCTTGAATAATACCAAGATCGTCATTAAAACAAAATACTCCTTGCACAGGCGTAGTTCATTTTAAGCATCAACTATAACTTAGAATTTAATATTCTAAACTATCTAATAATACTAGTATACGATAGTAAATTTAACAGCTGAGTGATGATGAGTTCGTATTATAAACTTCCATCTCTGTGCACTGGCGCAGTTCTCTGAAGCTACTATTGGTCGTCGATATTGACGTCGGGTGACGTCACATCATGACGTCGGAGTAGGTCCGGTGCTATTTATCCGCTCGTAAATTTACGATCTGACTCTTCAAATTCTACTATTAATTTTTTGATTTTACCTAGACCTTTTATATCAAATTTTTCTTTCAACATTGAAACAACTAAGTCGATATCCTTTTGATTTTTAGAAAATAAAATATCATCCACATAAACTAATATAAGTACTTTGTTATTAAAGATATAACTGCATTTACACCATTTTAGTTTTGTAAAGTTTAGTTCTTTAAACATGGAATCTAGTTCCATAAACCAATCCCTACCACTTTGGTGAAGTCCATAAATTGCCTTATTTAGCAAATATACATAATCGTTGTACTTACTATTAGTAAACCCTTCCAGCTGTCTCATGTAGATTTTATACTTTAATTTAGCATATAAGTATGCACATTTTATGTCTAATTGAAAATGCATCCATCCTAGCATACTGACAAAGATTGTAAAAAATAACCTAATCAGACTGAAATTAATGTCTGGACTGAAAACTGCATTATATGTGTCACCCCTTTTCTTGGGTATACCCTTGAGCCACTAGTCTCGCCTTAAATCATTGTATTTCCCCATTTTTGTTTCTTTTTAATGTATAAACCCATCAAATGCCTATTATTTTTTCTGAAGGAGGTGCAGGAACTAACTCTTGGACATCTTTCTTTCATAACATTAATTTCCTCAGTCATGGCATTATTCCATTCTTTGACTTGGGGTGATTTGAGGACAGATTCGTAGTTTTGGGGAATTTTAATTTCTACATTACTAGCTTCTGGTTTATTAACCCGTTTTGACCCTATTTTGCTTTTCTTTCCCCTAAAGTTAAAAAGATTTTGGTTATATTGTATATTATTCTTTTTACAATATTTTCTTGCATCATTATGGTATCTAAGCCTTCTTTTACTGTCCCCCTTAATGTAATAATTACGTCTATTCTACTACCGCCAGCTCTTGGGGGGGGGGGGGGGTACGACTTCGCCATCCCAAGGGATATCCAAACAGGGAATTAGGTTGGAATCTGCAGGAGAGTCTGTTTTCTCACTGTTTTCGGATAAACCGTTGCCAGTGTTTCCACTCTCACCAGCCTTTTCACCCGATTTCCTATCTAAACAATCCTCATCCTATAGAATAGCTATTTGGGGTTACCTGAAAGGTGACAGTAGGGGTTTTTCTAGTATCCCCATTTGGATCCAGGATGCTTTCCTCTGCGTCGATACTTTCTTCAAACCTAAGGTTACTTGTTTCAATAACTTTTGAATCCCCTTTGAACAGTACCCGGTAGCCTCTTGTACCTGTAGCATAACCAAGGCCGGCTTAAGGCACCAGCAAAACAAGCGCTTGCTTGGGGCGGCATTATAGTCAACAAGATATTACATAAAAAACAATTCTGGGGCGCGTGCAACTGCATTTACAAATGCAGTTGTATGAGCTAAAAAGTAAATCGAAACACTGAATAAATGTTCAAAATTTGTTTCCCGATAAAAGAGTGGCTATCATTCATTCTCCCCTTGGAAAAAGAGGACCAGAGGGCAAAAATGTGATGGCTTCCAGCATGTCGCCCCAATCGTTTATCTTGCAGCGCAAGTAACCGCTAATTACTTTAGAGCACCAGGAGTCCAGTACAGCTATCAACAGCACGTCTTGGGCGGCATGTTAACCATTATCGGTGAACTGAAAAAGCTTTTATGTGAGATTGGTGTTTAACTATTCCATGAAAAAATCCAATGAGAGAGGGCACATTGCTTGAAACGATGGGGTTTCTCCCTTCGAGGAGTAATACTAGCTTTTTGGTTAATCCCAGAATTTCCATGCCAGGATGCCCATCCTTGTTAATTATTCTTCTACTCTCCAAATCCGGAAATCATCTACCACATCACTCAGACACATAAATAAAGGGCTTCTTTCACATCTATGCCAAAGCAGGTGTCCACATTGGAAGTAATTAGAAAACTGGACAAGGACAGGTCTCAAAAGACATCTTTGAAACATCTGTGAACCATTGTAGAATTTATGGTACATACACACCCCAAACAATCCCATCAGCTATGAAACATGTGTTTATCAATCATTTTGTTCTGCCTGAGATTTGTTCAGGGGTGAATCAGTTTAGTCGTACGTTTCGGTGAGAAAGTCAAATGTCATTTTTCTTGCCGCATTGGTATTTCTTTCTAAATGTTATACAGTTGAACTTGACATTATCTAAAATATTCATCTAGCATTTTATGTAATTATAAAATGTAAGGTAAGTAAGATATAATTATTTTATGATTGTTTAAATTTGTTTCTATAGTTAGTCCTCATCAAGGGGATCCAGATTATTCTAAATTCCAGGTGTAAAATCGGTATAGTCTTTAATTTAAAGATCGTAATAGTTTTCATTATAACAATTTATAAACAGCATCTAGTTGAGTCACTTTTATCTAAAAGGTATTTTAAATTTTTCAGATGGATCAGTATAATACTGTTTGTTTGCTCTTAGGATGTTATACTAAATTTAGCTCCTTGAAAGTTCTTAGAAATTGTTTCCTTGTTTTGCTCAATTTTTAGATTTCTTTTTCTGTGTGCTTTTTCTCTACCTAATAATACTGTATTGTTTCTTAAAATAAAAGTATGTATTAATATTAATTATGCTATTTACGGCAAATTCCTACTTTTTCGAATTATTCAAATATTTAGTTATCAGGATTTCAGCTAAAGCTTCGTTTAATTTGAAAAGTAACTATTGTGATTTGAATGAGATAATTTTTTATATATATATATATATATAAAAAAACAATGACCATATTCAACAGATTCACATCTTGCCGCTTTAAAACCCTTCTTATCTTATAAATGCGAAAACTATAAACGAATTATATCGGATTATAAAAATATCATTATTACATATATTATATTTTGCGTTTAAGTTATGGAGTAAGAATCTTATAGAATATAACATTGTTTGGTATTTGAGTACAGTACAACCTCGAAAATCCGGAAACCTCTAAAATCCAGACGTTTTTCAAATTTTCGTCCCCCCCCTACCCCCCGGACTGACGAAGTCGCGGATTTAAAAAACAACAGGGTAAGATTATTTATTTTATACGTAAGATTGATTATTTTACTGTATTTTCCGGTTGACTTTTTGAACCCGGAAATGAAACGAAAGTTTAGATGGACGGCCGTAGATAGGCTCATGGTTGGAGCGTGAATTACGTTGTTAGCGTTAATCCCTCCTCCCCCTTATTCAAGTCACAACTCCCGATGAATTATTTCGTGTCAAATATACATCGTTATTTAAATACGGAATTTTTATTATCAAAATTCCCTTTTCTCATTATTGAAAAAGACATTTTTCTGAAACAATGTAATTTTTAATATTAAACACTTTAAAACATTATCATAACATTCTATCACAGATTGTTCAATTAAATCTAAAAATCCCGAGAATTCATATTAACGCTCACAGAAATTTATTTTGTTCACTTCGTAGTACGAATTCCATTCTTCAATGTATTCTGTTTTGTCTTCAGAATCTCCTCCCCCTCCCGATATCTGATGATTTTTTCGTTCTCGCCGAACGTGCCAGCTTGAAATCGACTGTATATTTTGCCTTTTTTGTTTAGAAAGCCATATTTACATACTATAAATAGCAAATAAATAACTAAATAATATCGTATCCGTATCGCACAGAACCGAGCAACAAGGTCATTAACACACAGACCTCTCAAAGGGGTTGGCTCGTCACCGGTGACAGTAGGCTGCGTTTATGATTAGGAACTAAGCAACTTCCTTTCTTCGCTTTCGTTGCCCCACCACGTCCGGGTGCTGCTGTAACCTAGTAATGACTTATCATAATTTAGAAAAATCATTGAGAGGAGAGAGATTTTTCTTTTTTGGAAAAGATATTTATTTTATCTACTGCGATATTTTTTACATATTTGACTATTGCTAATAAAGTTTTTACTCTTTTCAGAGCCATCAGCCTTTTTAAACATAACATTATATAGATGCTAGAGAATAAATAAAACTTTTAAGTTCTTATTTTTTGTTTTTTGTTTGTTAATAGCGAAAACGGTTTAAACACATTTACACCTTTAAATATATCGTCAAAAGTGCTAATCATCGATCTTTATAAAATCTCGGCACTTCATTAAATCTTCCGGCGCTTCATTCAATCTTGACAAAGTCGGTATAACGGAAGTTCTGCACTGTGATGATGATGCGCCAATCGTAAATAAATTGAATGATGGCGAAATTTGCGATATGATTTTAAATAAAAAAAGATCGAAGTAGCGACGATAAACGTGGAGAAGAAAAAATACCCATTGATAATCTTATGCAAACAATCGATCATGCAATTAAAGGTCTTGAACAAAGAAGCATTATAACCGAGCAGAAATAATGTCCATCTACAACATAGGTTCTCAACCTTTTTTTGCCCACCGCCCACTTTGAGAATATTTTTTTTCTTAATGCCCCCCAATGTTTTTTACTTGCGAATTTGAAACAGCTATTGCCACGATTATATTTAAACGTGTAATATTATATACTGTAGTCGTAAGATAGGATATGGCCCTATCCTATGGAAATGGAACCTCAAAGGGAACAAGTTATCGAATATAATTTTCACCAACTACTATATAGTAGTAATTATTATATATACACATTTACTATAGAAGTAATTACTATATATATAGCAAATACTTATTTAAATATTGCAAGAAAAATTTGCTCCAGCTAAACAAGAAGATGAAAAACTTTAAAATAATGTAAATTGAATTATAGCTACAAAATTACATTCTGAAAATAATCAATCACAAAATAAAAACATAAGTGGGAAACTAAGTTAAAATGCGGCAAATTTTTCCACAAAAAGTACTTTGTGGATTTCTGAATTTATTAGCATTTGGTACAGTGACATAAAATCTCTCTGGGGGGATGGATGGGAGGATGTTTCCAGAAGGAACTTCACCCCCCCCCCCCCCACCAGATATATTCTTGAAAGAATCACCTTTGTCTTTGGCAATGATATCTCTATAACAAATCAATAAAATAGAATACAATTCGATAATACTAATTCAATCACTAAATATCAGAGACTCGTTAATTTAAGGGTAAATGGGATAGAAGAAAGCCATCAATTTTTAAACATTTAAAATCAAAACTAGGATGAGCATGAAAAGTATACAGTTTAAAAATGTTACAAAGTTAGATATTTTAATTGAATTTTCATTTAAAAGCGAATATCATCATTTATATAGGACGTTTCGAGATAATTAGCATTTTATATTTGAAACAGAAAAAAAATCATAAAAAAATTAAATATACTCAATCTTATTAAGTTCGTACACATTTTGCAATTACTTTTAACAGAAAATGAATGAATACCATTGTTTAGAAGTTCTCATTGAGCATTTTACACTTCCAAATGCGGAGGTATATGTATAAAGAAAATATAGTCAAATCAGAATATATTTGGTGTAGAAACTAATAACTGTCAGAGGGCCTCTTAATTTTCTTGAAGGCCAAGATCTTCAAATTTTCTTATTTCGATAATTTCGATTTTCTTATTTCGATTTTTGATGATATAACAAACGTTAATAAATTAAAATGTTCTACTAGACTGCACTGTGTACCAAATTTCAGCTCTTTAGAACGTAGGAAAGTATGTTGAAATGCCATCAAAGAAGTTGGAACAGACAGACACACATAGGCACATACCATTCATGCCGAGTTAAATAACATTTTTTAATAGCAAAATTTATTAATATATATGGAAAAGCATGTATTAGACCACAGATTTTTTTTTCTAAAATTTAATAGCATCATTTATATGATGCTAACATGTTTCGTTCTTGAGGTATTGCACATTTTTTTAATTTAAAACTGTAAGAATCAAAAGATTTAATTCCCCGAAAAATCCTTTCACTTGAGAAACATTTGGAATAAAATTAACTAAAATATGTCGGTTTAGCAATGTTTCTCCATTCTACTGCATTTGTAAAAGTTAACAGTAAAATGAGTGGCAGGGAGGGGGCGGCCAAATTGCTTTCTGCTTGGGGCAGCTAAAAACCTAGAGTCGGGCCTGATCATAACCCACCATTATCCCCTCTTGGACTCGCATTTGCAGCTTTTAGCCCCTAGCCTCGCTTTTATCGTTGTATTTCCCCATTTTTGTTTCTTTTTAATGTATAAACTAGGTTTGGTCATTTTGCCGGCAAAATGATATTTTTGCCAGGACAGTAGCAAAAACCAGGTAAAAACTGGAAAAAATGGCTGTATTTAAAAAAATGTACAAAAACAATATAATTTTGTGCATAATATAATTGAGACTTAAATCAGAATATTAATTAGTTATTTCATTATTAATAATTTAATTAATTAAATTATAAAACATAATTAAAAATTGATTAATAAGAAGTTGTGAAATCAATCTTCATTTTATCCTTATTTGAACCTCTAGGTATAACTTTTACGAATAATTTATAGAAGTAATCTTTGAAAATTCGTACAATTTTTTTTTTTTTTTTTTCCGTGTATAACAAAACATATGGACCAGATAAAATTATATCATATATAAAAATAACAAATGAGCATTTTGAGGAGATGGATCCAAACATTGCAGCTCGTATATGGGATTTTAACGTTTATCAACAAGTGAAGGACCTTATCAGACAATTAAAGCCAGTAGCAAGTGCTTTAGCTCTTCTGGAGAGTGATTCAGCAACAATTGCTGATGCTTGCCATTTAGGGTGCAATTTGTTAAGAAATGACGAGTTGAAACCCCATTCTGCTGTAGTGAAAAAAAGGTTTAATCAAGCAATTTTGCATTGGCACCTTCTTGCTTATTTATTGCATCCTAAACACAGAGGGGAAAATCCCAATTATGAACAGAAAGAAAATGCCAGAGCATAGCTACAAAAAATAAACCCTTTATTTATATTGTATGCCATAAACTTTGAACTGAAAGAAAAACCGTATCCAGATACATTTTTTGAAGATCAAGTGATTAAGACTATTGATGCTAATAAATGGTTGAGAAGTATAGCGAGAGCATGTGATATTTCTAAAGACTTTTGCAAGTTAGTTGCACATTACGTGACCTTCAAGCAGTGCTGCAATAGAGAGAATATTCTCTAATTTTTCATTTGTGCATTCAAAGACACGAAACAGGTTGCAAATAGATAGTGTTTCAAAACTTGGTTATTGCTATGCAATGTTTGAAAAGTAAAATATGTGCTCTGATGTAGAAAATTCAATTGAATTGGATAAAATTTAAATATTTTGTGTAATTCTTTTCATAACTGAAGTTATAATTTAATATGAGCTATACTTTTTTTTAATATTTATATTATATAGTAATTAATATACTTTATCTTCAAATGACTATTGTTCTGATTTTGATAGATAGCAAAATTCGTATTATTACTCAGACTTTGTTAAAAATTAACTGAAGCTTAAGAATTAGTTGTTTAATAGTTATGACTGTTTAAACCAAAGCCAGAGAGTTGTTTTATTGTTATTTACTCTCTCCTTTCTCATGTTCTGCATTCATAGCTAAATAAGTATTTTACTTAAACAATACCCCCACTCCCCGCTTAAGCTTGCTTTGCGTCTAGACAACACTCCCGGTAGCCGATGTATTGCACAAAAATGAACACCGAAGTATCAAAAATTTAAAAAGGATTTTAAGATGGAGGTTGCAGGACATAAAAATGTGTGGAGTACTCAGAAGACTCATATACTAAACTGTACTATTGTCTAACCTTCACAAAACATATGGCGATAAGAATCCAAACATATAGATTTTAAATATCGAAGCAGATACCGTACCATAACCCAAACGCACCATCTTGACGAATCCAGCACTGATACATTCACCTCTCAATATCTATTGTAAAAAAGAGTGTACTCATTCTTTACCTGTGTAGAGATGGCACAAACTCCCAAACGTAATTAATGCACGAGAGGTTCAGTATCCAAATATATATGGTAGCTCTCAGTTACGGTTATACTATAAAATTTGCATATAATGTCACACAGAAAACGTTTCGGAAAACCCTGTGAAATTGCACCATGGAGGAAGTTAATATCACTATTGTAACGGTCATTTACATTACTGTTGATTCTTTTGCTTCTCAAAAGATGGTTTAAAATTATGTTTCTGTATACATTTCTATGTAGGCAAGAATACCAAGGTACAATAAAATTTATATCAAATTTAAAATCTCTACGTTTATCGTAGAGACGAAATCCAGTTGATCCATTACGAAGTTTGTACAGAGACAAATCAAGAAAACTAAGACTTCCGTCAGAGTTGTATGGTGTTTCTGTTAAAGTTAAACATTTTGGATAAAATCCAAAATCCAATAAAATTTTTTTTTCTTTACAGGCAAAAAGGATATCGTCCACGTAACGTATGTATAGCAATTCGTTTAAAATGTGTGTGCCCTCTTCATATTTGTTGAGGTAAATGTCTGCAAGAATAGAGGAACACCCACCTCCCATGGGTATACCATGGAGCTGTTTGTAAAAATTAGTACCATCGTATAAGACGGTTTCAAACAGAACAAGATTGACTAAAGCTTTAAATTTACCTATAGTAATAAGTTTTTGCATATTATATTTTTCGTAGACTTCCATTAAAATAGCAAAAAGATCTTTAATATTTCTATTACTGAACAAATCATTAAAATCATAACTTTTATAATGTAAATCTTCAGATATGGTTTTTATTTTTTCTATTACTTCAAGACTATTACTTATAAAATAAACACCATTATTTTTTATTTTAATCATAACTTCTTTTAAGATTGAAAGTAGTTTTTTATTTGCTATTGTTAAGTAAGTTTTATAACCATTAGTAATGGGGCTTATACCATTAGTAATGCATTGGTAATGGGGCAATAACAATCAGCTTAAAATAAGAGATTAAGAATAGATAACAATCAATTGAAACCCCACAAAAAATGGCGGTTAGTTCGAAATTGCATTCTCATCAGGACAGCCATACAATTCGAATTAAAACCGATAGAATAGCCAGTTTCTCTCTCTCTATATATATATATATATAAATATATATATATATATATATATATATATATATAAATATATATATATATATATATATATATATATATATATATATCAACATGGTGGTACTATTTTTAAACAACAGGTTGGTATCCCACAAGGGGGGTGTGCCTCATCATTGTTAGCTAATCTGTATTTATTCTTCTATGAAAAAAACATTAATCCAAGCTTGCATAATATGCACATGTTTAGATATATAGATGACATTTTATGTGTATCCCCAAATAATAATATCCCTATAGTATTAAACTTTTATCCAAAAAATTTACAATTAAATGCAAGTAATAATGACACAAATGTTGCAAACTTTTTAGATTTAAATTTAAATTTACAAAATTGTAATATGGATATAAACTTGTATGATAAAAGACAGGATTTTAAATTTAATACATCAAAAATTCAACATTTTGACTCTTGTCTGCATATATCTGTATTTAGAAATATTATAATAAACCAGGCTCTTAGAATCAATAAAATTTGTGATGAATATTATAAATTAGCGCACTTTATGGAATTATTGAGTACAGCGACTAATAAAGCATATCCCCCCCAATTTTGTTATTAAAATTATCAACTCAGTGTATCAAATTTCACTCGATAACATCCTAGAAAACATTCCCAATTATAGTGACTAACATACAGGAGAGAGAGAGAGAAAAAAAAAAAAAAAAAATATATATATATATATATATATATATATGTTTGTATGTTATATATAATTATTTATTAATTATATAAATAAATAAAAATGAAAAATAATAAACTAAGTCAAAAACATTAGAAAAATCAAAAATCGGAAAATAAGATACATTAACATTAATGTTTTGAATTTTATTTTCGCAAAAAAATGTAACTTTTGTCAGTATTGAAACTACGTTTTGTGCGCCCTTATAATGGTGTATAGTGGCATTCTCGATTATCCAGTTTTCCTATGAATTCTTGTTTAGTAGGAATTTTCATCTATGATTCATATTCATATTCAGTTCTGCATGTTTGGGAAGTTGTATTCTGAATTGCTTGTCCAGTCTTCAGCTTAGACTCACTGGACGGGTTTGGGAGTATTTCCATGAACGTTCGTACTGCCTCCCTGGTAGAATTTCGACTTGTTCATTCCGGTGCTTCTAGATTAAGTTGTTGAGGTTGATCGTGTATACACGTGGTCGAAGAGGAATGATTCATGTCGCATGGTAATACAATTTTCTTAATGTATCCTTTTTTCATTTTTTCATTTTGATGCCTGTAGTCTGAGTTTAAGCATTTATAGTAATGTACTATTGCTTAATCTGAAACAGGCATTTGTTTGGGTTAATTAGAGTTAAATACTCAGACCTGAAGAGGAATTTAATTATGATTAATCATCGAATTTGGGAAGGTTCTGTTCTTTTCTCTTATCGGCATTATGGCCGTGAATTTGCTTCTATGGTGATGTTAATATTACTTGAATTTTATTTTTATTTTTTTTATTTTTACATAATTCTTATTATTACATTTCAAATATATATATATATATATATATATATATATATATAAATATATATATATATATATATATATATATATATATATAAATATATATATATATATATATAAATATATATAAATATATATATATATATATATATATATATATATAAATATATATATATATATATAAATATATATATATATATATATATATATATATATAAATATATATATATATATATATATATATATATATATATATATATAAATATATATATATATAAATATATATATATATATATATAAATATATATATATATATATATATAAATATATATATATATATAAATATATATATATATATATATATATAAATATATATATATATAAATATATATATATATATATATATATAAATATATATATATATATAAATATATATATATATATATATAAATATATATATATATATATATAAATATATATATATGTATATATATATATATATATATGTATATATATAAATATATATATGTATATATATAAATATATATATATATAAATATATATATATATATATAAATATATATATATATATATATAAATATATATATATATATATATATATATATAAATATATATATATATATATATATATGAATATATATATATATATATATATGAATATATATATATATATATATGAATATATATATATATATATATATGAATATATATATATATATATATGAATATATATATATAATATATATATATATATATATATATATATATATTATATATATAATATATAATATATATATATATATATATATATATATATAAAATATATAATATAAAGAAAGCGGATTATCAGAAATATATGTGTTATAGTAATTATGCGCAAAGCAGCAAGAGGTACTATACACCTGTGGCGGTTAACTATTGCCAGTTATGCCACCTGCACCAAAACGAACTAGAAGCGGCTTTTCTCAGTGTATCTGATAACTGAGGAAACCGCATACCATTTCCTGTTTTGGGACGTCTGACTTTCAAAGATTCCCGATGGGGATTTACACATAACTTTAACACCGGTGACAGTATGTTGGCATGTGAAAGCCATAATTTTCGTCACCGGCATGTGTGAAAAACAAGACGATGGTGCACACCGAAAACACGTGGCGTGCATGGGGAGCACCCCCATTAATGAGCCCCAGACCGACGACGACCAATAAGATGGTCGGTCACTCCTTCTGGGGCGTTTACAAAATTCAGTTTAGAAAAGAACTTTCATCTTTTCGGACAGAGACTCGCTCCTAAAATCTCGACCTAATCGGTCGACTCTCGGTCTACTTGCTTTCGAACTTTGGAACTACGCAGTCGAAACCTCCTTCCGACTGCTTCGAACTTAACGTTCCAACGATCAGGATTTATCCGCTTGTCGCAGAATCTCTCTGCAAAGTATTAGTATGCTGTATATATATTTGTAAAATTTAATGTAAATAAATGTTATTTTATGCAAGTTAACGTTCTGCCTAGAGAACAAAACAACAACAACAAATGTCGGGGATTTGTGCTGGGCATTAATACCGCATGTCAGGTTCAGCCCACACAAACAAACCAACAATAAACCCCGCAATGGTGACCCTATGGACTTGAACGCCCGAGCATATGGAACAATTCTCTACGGATGCCAACAATGGAGCAATACTCTACTTGTCAACAGCAATAAATTACTGCTCATATAAGACTGCTCTCTCAAAGACAAGCATGCTCGCAGACGCAAACAGTGCTACCCAACAGCTGATGACGACTTCGCAAAGCAACTGAGTTCCTTCCTGACACAATGAATGACCGCTTCCGATTACAAGCAATGAACGGAAAGTTAACCCAGGAGAACCCCCGTGGAGCAACTTCACCTTCCTCGGACCCCGGCTATTCATCTCCGGACTTTTAAAAGATATCCTTTCCGGCGGCTAAGAGCTCTCCCCTTCCATGCCAACACAGACGTCGCTGAAAGGCAGGATCCTCGGAAACAACTGCAGTTCATTAAGGTCAGCACAGGTCAGTTCCTTTTTTCCCTTCCCACAAAATTATTTTTATTTCGGGACAGTGTGTATTCGCGTTATTACCGCTAATTCGCAAAATTACGCGTGCTAGGGAATCCTGTGTAAAAATTGTTTATATTCTATTAATTTGTATTTTAATTATATATATTTCTATATCTTAAGCATGGATGGAAACGACGAGCAACCCCAAATTAACAGGGTTACATGCAAAATCCCTCCTTTTTGGAAAAAGAATGTAACCCTATGGCTAGCTCAGGTTGAGAATGCGTTCCAAATTTCGCATATCACAAAGGATGAGACGAAATATGCATATCTCGTAGCGGCGATAGACTCGGAAGCATTATCCCATGTAAGTGATGTAATCTTGAATCCACCGCAGGAAAACAAATTCAGGACTTTAAAAGATAGGCTAATTACAGAATTTGCAGATTCGGAATTAACGCAAACGAGAAAACTTTTATCAGAATTGCAACTAGGGGACCTCAAACCATCCGCATTATTGAGGCAGATGAGAGAATTAGCTCTCGATAAAGTGAACGAGGATTTTTTAAAATCTCTATGGCTAGATCGCTTACCGCCAAACGTCCGCGCAATTTTATCGGCAAGCTCGGAAATTTAAGCCAACTGGCAAATTTGGCAGATAAAATATTCGAAGTTACAGCAAGCTCGGAAAATATTTGCGCAGTAGCATCGCGTAATGAAAATCCTGCATTAACGGATCTATCGAACATGCAGAAGCAGATAGCTGACTTAGCCACCCAGATCGAGCGCCTATCTAGATCAAGATCATACTCAAGAAATCAAATTCGAGATAATAGACCACGCTCAAAATCGCGTACAACGCCCGATCTTTCAGAAATCATGACAAGGGAAACGACGTAGGAAGGAATAGCGATTTTTGCTTCTACCATAACGTTTCGGTAAAGAAGCATATAAATGCCATACCCCTTGCAAATTGGCCGACCAAAAAAACTTGTAAAGCCTGTCATTCCAAACATAGGAATGACAGCGGAAATTAAAATAGATCCTGCTAGTAGACTCCATGTATATGACCGCAAAACAAATTGCAAATTTTAATTGACACTGGTAGCGACATTTCAATTATACCAAAACCTCTAAATAAAAAACTTCAACCATCTTCGTTGGAACTTTTCGCGGCAAATAACTCGAAAATCCAAACTTTCGGAACAAAATTAGTAGATATAGATTTAGGTCTAAGACGCGCATTTCGCTGGAATTTGTCATCGCATCTGTATCCCAAGCCATTATCGGGGCAGATTTTTTGAAGAATTTGGACTTCTTGTGGATCTAAAACAAAAGAAACTAATAGATTCCAATACAAAGTTGCACATACCAGGCAAATTAACGAAAGGTAGCGTTACTGAAATCAAATTGATTTCAGGCGACACGCGTTTCCACCAAATTCTCCGACAATACCCAGATATTGCTAACCCAACTCCTAAATTCAAAATGTAAAACATAAGACGGTACATTATATCTAAAACTTCAGGACCACCAGTTTATGCACGACCCAGACGATTACATCCGAAGCTGTACGAATCTACAAAGAAGGAATTTGAATTCATGCTAGAGCGCGGGATCTGCCGGCAGTCTAAATCAAATTGGTCGTCGCCCCTCCACGTAGTGCCTAAAGGTTCCGGCGAAATTCGCTGCGTGGGAGATTATCGTCGTTTAAATCAGGTGTCTTTACCTGACCGTTATCCGATAAGGAACATTTTAGATTTTTCGAACGCTCTAAATGGCAAGCGAGTATTTCTAAACTAGATATTTTTCGCGCATATCACGCCATTCCAGTTTACGAACCTGACATTCCTAAAACGGCAATAACGACGCCATTTGGCCTATACGAGTTTCCCTATCTTAATTTTGGATTATGTAACGCAGCTCAAACTTTCCAACGTTTCATAGATGAAATTCTAGGGGATCTAAATTTCTGTTTTGCTTATTTAGATGACATTTTGGTTTTTTCTGAGAGTGAAGAAGAACACGAGCTTCATCTAAAACAGATATTCCAACGTCTAGATAACTACGGAATTAACCTTAACATTTCTAAATGCGTTCTGGGAGTATCCGAGGTATCATTTTTAGGCCATCTCATAAATTCTAAAGGCACTAAACCTTGCCCGATAAAGTACAAGCGATATTGAATGTCAAGCAACCTGAAACAATTAAGGATTTACGCGCATTTCTCGGCATGATGAATTTTATCGGAGACACCTACCACATGCAGCGCATACGCAAAAGCCCCTCAATGAGTATCTAAAGGGGGCACGAAAGAACGATAAGAGAAAAGTTAATTGGACTAATGAGGCTACGGACGCATTTTTAGCATGTAAAAATCAATTAGCTGAGGCAACGCTACTCGCGCACCCTGCTAAAGATGCGAATTTAATTTTTATTCGTCGATGCATCAAATTTTGCGATAGGTGGTTCTTTGAATCACGTTCTTGATACGGGTATCGAACGCCTGGCCTTCTTCTCGCGGAAATTATCCCGGCAGAGACAAGATACAGTACTTACGACAGAGAACTTTTAGCTGCGTATTCGGCTATCAAGTACTTTAGGCATATGCTGGAAGCGCGAAATTTTACCCTGTTTACCGACCACAAGCCGCTAACATTCGCATTTCAACAAAAATTGGACAAATGCTCGCCTCGCCAAAATCGGCAACTCGCATTTATTTCGGAATTCACTACGGATATACGTCATATCGAAGGTACTAATAACATCCCTGCCGACGTAATGTCTCGCATAAATATGATTACGGTACCTGGTCCAATTGATTATGAAGAACTCGCAGATTTACAAAGCAACGATTCGGAGCTTCAAGATATTTTAAAGGAACATCCTCGATCGACTTAAAGCAAATCGCTATTCCAAATGCTTCAGCCAAATTATTTTGCGACGTATCCACGGGTACGGCGCGTCCTTATGTACCGCAGCTTATGAGATTCAACGTTTTTTCAAATTTACATAATTTATCTCATCCAAGTATAAGAAAAACTTCGAAGTTAGTCCGCGATCGTTTTGTCTGGCCAAATATGAATAAAGATATTAATGATTGGGCGAGAAAATGCATCCCTTGTCAAAAGAGTAAAATTCAACGACACACTGTCCCACCCATTGGTTTTTTCCCCAAAACTTCTCAGAGGTTCGAACACATACATATCGACCTCGTGGGCCCCTTGCCCCCATCTGAAGGAATGACCTATGTACTGTCTATGATTGACCGGTTCACAAGATGGCCGGAGGCAATCCCAATTCCAGACATCACGGCTTCTACAGTGGCACAAGCTCTGATCGACCATTGGATTTCTCGTTTCGGTGTTCCTTCCAGAATCACCAGTGATCAAGGGCGACAATTTGAATCTAGACTTTTTCAGTCTTTAGCACAGTGCTTGGGAGTCCAGCGAATACGCACAACTGCTTACCATCCTTCTAGCAATGGAATTATAGAAAATTTCCACCGGCCGCTGAAAGCAGCCTTAAAAGCACATGGTAATAAACAGTGGACTAAGACACTGACAATAGTTTTGCTGGGGCTTCGATCTGCAATCAAACCGGACATAGGTGCAACGCCAGCTGAGCTTCTCTACGGGAGAAACACTGCGCCTGCCAGGCGATTTTTTTCCCAATAGCTCACAAGTCACTGACCCCTCAGGACTTCATAGTGCAGCTAAGAGAGTTAATGCGGGGACCTTCGTCCCCCCAACACCTCTCAACATCGGAAACCGAGAATTTTTCTCCCACCCGCTCTTCACACAGCGTCGCATGTATTTGTGCGTAATGATGCGGTTAAAGCTCACTACAAGCTCCATACGATGGACCATATCAGGTTTAAAGAGAAACGAAAATTTTTTAAAATCGATATCAAAGGTAGGAAAGTGAACATTGCACTTGATCGTATTAAACCAGCATTTTATGTGAATAATGATGAAGTACATGCACCGGCAACAACCGGCCAACCGGTTTCGACCACTCAAGCTTCATCAGTGCCAAATATGCCTCCGAAAATTACGACACGATCAGGCCGTCGTGTTCGTTTCACGGATCGTTATGGTTTCACTGGAAACCTTTAAGGAGGGGAGTGTGTGGCGGTTAACTATTGCCAGTTATGCCACCTGCACCAAAACGAACTAGAAGCGGCTTTTCTCAGTGTATCTGATAACTGAGGAAACCGCATACCATTTCCTGTTTTGGGACGTCTGACTTTCAAAGATTCCCGATGGGGATTTACACATAACTTTAACGCCGGTGACAGTATGTTGGCATGTGAAAGCCATAATTTTCGTCACCGGCATGTGTGAAAAACAAGACGATGGTGCACACCGAAAACACGTGGCGTGCATGGGGAGCACCCCTATTAATGAGCCCCAGACCGACGACGACCAATAAGATGGTCGGTCACTCCTTCTGGGGCGTTTACAAATTCAGTTTAGGAAAAGAACTTTCATCTTTTCGGACAAAGACTCGCTCCTAAAATCTCGACCTAATCGGTCGACTCTCGGTCTACTTGCTTTCGAACTTTGGAACTACGCAGTCGAAACCTCCTTCCGACTGCTTCGAACTTAACGTTCCCAACGATCAGGATTTATCCGCTTGTCGCAGAATCTCTCTGCAAAGTATTAGTATGCTGTATATATATTTGTAAAATTTAATGTAAATAAATGTTATTTTATGCAAGTTAACGTTCTGCCTAGAGAACAAAACAACAACAACAAATGTCGGGGATTTGTGCTGGGCATAATACCGCATGT